>QJNX01000204.1:0-112537 GCA_004155925.1 Monosporascus sp. MG133 | reverse complement strand
GGGCATTGGGAAGCGAGAGACAGCACTTTTGGGTTTACTTACTTACTGTATACTTTCTAGACTTGTATAGATAGAAGACCTCTTCAGCAGAGCCCTTTGCAATGACAAACAGTTACGCGTCGCTTTTTCTCGTCATATTCTTCTTACCCCCGGTTATTGAGGATCGGTTCGTTCTGCTGGTTCATGGCGTCGGCCTCCTCGCCCATCCTCTTCATCCACCGGTCCACGAGCTCCTTGTTCTCGGCCGCGACCCGCTTGCTTTTCTGCTCGGTGAGGTTGAGCTCCATGGTGAGGGCCACGATGTCGTCCTGGAAGCGCTGTGCACGATCGAGTTAGCATGGCCTGCTTATTCTCAAACCACCCCGAAGCCACACAACAACTAGCAAAACTCTCCTCTCCTCATAAGCCACCCCCCTAACACTTAGTAACTACTCCTCCTCCCTCAAGAACGCCAAACCCGCCGGGCCGATCATACTAGCTGTAACAGAACAGCGCAGAACAGAAAGTCTTAAGAGGAGGACGAAGACGACGTACGTTGACCATCTTGCTCTTCTCGGCGAGCTCCTCGCCGCGGTCCTTGAGCCGCGCCGCCAACGCCCCGCGCTCCGCCGTCAGCTCGCGGATCCGCCGCTCGTCGGCCCGCGCCCGCTCCCGCAGCCGCCGCAGCTCCTCCTCCGCCGCCCGCAGCCGCGCCGCGAGCGCCCCCTTTGCCCGCAGCGCCTCGGCCAGGTCCAGCCGCGCCTGCGCCGCGTCCGCGTCCGCCGCCGCCGTCCTCGTCTCTATTGTTGCCGCCGGAGCCGCCGCCGCTGCTGCTGCTTTCGAAGGAGACTTTGTCGTCTTCGTCGTCCTCGTCGTCGCCGTGGGCGAGGAGGGGGTGGACGTGGAGGAGGATTGTTGCTGCTGTTGTTGTTGTTGGAGCTGTAGCTGCAACACCCCCTTCTCCGCCTCCAGCGCCGCCACCCGGTCCGCGAGCGCCGAGCACGCCGCCACCAGGTCCTTGTTCACGGGGCTGTCGCGCTCCGCCTCCTGCAGCGACGTCAGGTACGAGTCGCGCCAGTCGGGTTCCGACATGCTTGCGGCGATGCGATGCGGTTGCGGTGCGATGCGTCGTTCGTTGGTTGTTGGTCGGTTTCGATCGCAGCTTAGAGCTAGCTAGGTAGTTCGCTGGTGGGCTGGCTTGGCCTTGGGAGGTTCGGTCGTCCCGTCCGAGAGGGCTGATGTGCTGAGGGGTGCTTGCGGGGCTGAGGCGGAGACTACTGTACTGTAGGTAGGGATGCTTGGTGGAGCTAGCTAGTAGTAGTATAAGTAATGCATAGACTAGTTTGGGGGGTGATTAATGAGGCCGTCCGCGTGTGTCGTCATGGCGTCAAGGGGTCAGGTCGACCTGCCACTGTCGGACTTTGACTTCACAGCTGATCGCCAGCTGCTTATTCATATGCATATACTGTACACTATGCACATGGTGAATATATATATACTATGTACATGGTAAATACCTGTACGTCAGCGGTTAGGTTGCTTTGAACAAATCGGCGCCTCAGTGTGGTGTAAGGAATTGCAAGAACAAAGGAACAGCAGTCCATATCATATGGAGACTCCCCCCAGAGAAAAAGAGACCTAGCAGGCCACCCCCGGGACCTAAATGCCAAGTCTCGAACATTACACCGTAGTCTAATAGTATATTTACGGGATATACAAGCTCTACAGGGTCCGCTACTGGTGTTATATGACGAGGGGGAAATTTGTGGTCCGTTCAAATAGGCAGTATGATGCCAGATCTTGGACATTCCTCAGGACTCAAAACTCGACACTCGCTGATATTAAGACCAATCTGCTCTCTTCTTACATGTTTTGCGGCGGCCAGATACGCAATAACTCTATTATAGTTGCTCAGCAAAGACAAGGCTGGTTATAGGCTACGTTCGAACTTCAGCTTGTCAGGTTGTCGTAATGAGGCAAAATAATTAGGTCGACCACAACCACAGTATTCGGTCATGGTCACAAGGACGAAGGCGGAAAGATTCAAATCACCGTTGCCTCTTCAGAGTAGCACGGCAGTTTGCTATTGAGGAATTGTTGTATTGACGCCTTGTGGCCCTTGCGGTTGGTATACGGCCCTATTTCGGGGCCACGTAAGAGAAGGAGGCGACTCTGACTAATTCTGACAAAAAGTACCGTGCCCATATGCAGCACGTATGTACTGGAAATGCCACTGTTTGTTAGTGATCTTGCAGTAGAATAGAGTATAGTCAATAAGATTGGCGGACTCTGCTGGCGTAGAAGATACAAGCTTGTCGAGGATTAAATTATGAAACAAGTAAGGGAACGCAACTCGGGAACGCAACTCGGCCCAATCGGGCAACGTAATCAAAGCACCAAAGAATTTTGACTGAGTCCCAGTTCTGACGCAGCGCATCTGGCTAGCAATGTGCAACCCCACGGAGAATATCAATTCTAAAAAGTTGGGGCCGTCAGAAAAAGGGAGATCTGATAAAGGCGAGAAATTCTAGCGACGAATCATCCAGGGCCTATAACGCAGGTCAGCCTATCTGTCCGCATCCATGCTCTGAATAATACTAGCTACCAAAGAGGAGTAATCATGCAAGTTTCCTCAAAATCATACACGTTTATGTATGTATGCGTGGGTTACCTGTAGATGCCCAGCGCTTTCTAACTGCCGAACCCCTGACGTTATTCGGGAGCTGCCGATATGGCGATCGATCTCATTCCTGACAGGTCAGGAAGAATGACGCTTAATTAAGCTTTTCAGCTATGGGAAAGTGCTATCTGAAGCGTTCATGATATGGAATTTGAAGCATCCCACGCTCCTGTTATCTCAGTATTGAGACAGTGTCTGACGCATAGGATCGATATTCCGTAGATAATCGGCACCACCAGAGACGTCTTAGGCTCGGCAATCTGAAACAAATAGGCTTATGGCATACCAAACCATGTACTTGGCACTTTGTACTTCTATATAATAATGTCCCAGGTCTCTTCCGAAGTGCCTAACGTACACTTTTCGTGGTTCAGGAGGTTATATTTGGTTTTTATATCGTAATTCGAAGCTCGAAGCCCTAGTCCTCTCGAGGCGTTCACTCTTTCCTCTTATATATCCCGTCGTTCGTTTTGTAATCTCTATTATTAGAAGATGCGCATTTCCCATTCTGTGGCGGCGGTCGCCCTTCTTGCTTGGAGGGCCTCCGCGCAATGCAGTGACGGCCTCGAAGCCCTAGTTGGGGAACCAGTCCCAACCCAGTACGCTGCGGAGCTGGCGTCGAGTGCTGTAGCTCTGTGCAATAGCTATTTAGGTACGACAACAGTTTACACCAGCACCGGGACCCCAGTCGTGACCGGGTCGGCAGCTACCACGACGACTATTACGGCCTTGGCACCTAGCATTGTGAACGTGACTGTGACAGAGACCACAACCACCAACTTCACCGAGATCGTCACCTCTACGACCACCAGTAACTACACGACCTTTGCTGTTAGCCCCACGCCTACAGGTCCTATTACTTCCATAGGCCCTGGGCGGAAGTCGAAGCCGCGGAAACGTGACTGCCACAGACGATCCTCCAGCAGCTCGGCTCACGTTACAGCTTCCAGTACCTCAGGATCTACTTCAATCCCGGACGCGTCAGGCAGCTCGGACGGTGTTGGCAGTCCCTCTGATGTCCCTAGCTGGAACGGTCTTCCTACAAATAGCCTTCCGGCAGCCAGCATTAGCTCAGCCTGTAGCTGCTTAGGTGCTTCCGGTGCCACCGTATTGACCGAGTCGACCGCAGCCACAGCTACTTCCGTGAGTTTTAAGAGAACGATCTTTGTCTCTTCTGACTGCTGTACCTAACGCCCTCTCTAGACCGTCACCAACGTATTAACTGAAACGGTGACTCCCCTTACTAGCGTCTCGATAACAGTAACGGATACTGTAACTCAGAACGTGACAACCACTGAAGTAGTGGTAAGCATCCCCGCAATTATGGTCCTCGGCATCCGTCCAAGCTGACATCACAACTCACCAGACCGCTACCAACACGATTAGTATTAACCCCTGCGAGAGCGGCTCCGCAGAACCTGTCTGGACGCCGGGTCACATATTTTTCAACGCGACATACACGGAACGCGACAGGTGCTGCTCTCAGTGCTTCACGGAGTTGAACTGTGTGGCTTCGATCTTCGATCCTACTGCGCCCAATCCATGCCAGTTCGTGATCAGAGACGAGCCGCTAGAGTCCGGCTTGAAGCCCGTGATCTGTCCGAACGGCATAGAGGATTTTACGTTCAATGGTACCGGGACCGTGTATCAAGGACCCTGTAGCGGGTAGATCGTTACACGCGAGGTCGATTGGGGGGGAAATGGCTGTCTCTGGGACTTTAACTCGGCGGAATTCAGTCATGTCGATCAGCAAGAACTTTTCCAGTCCGGCGCAGGGAGAGTGACGATAGGAAGTAATGGCTGAACGGGGCCATCGGTTGGGTCAATGTTGGACTAATTTTCTAAAGCTAATGACTATTGTGACGAGTGTACGGTCAATTGTCTAACTGCCACAGCAACGTATTGCCAGGGACAGCAGTCTTGTACTTACTCCCCTAGCATATGGTGCACTTTATGCTACAAAATATGACCAAGAAGCATGCTAACCGCAGCGTGGCGGCTTGCCTTGAGGAGCGCCTCTGTGATGACATGTACCGGGTCTTCCATCCAATCACTTCGTACTGAGAGCGAGGTCTTGTTGACAGGAGTCGTCATTATTCGTCTCTACGCACTGATGATGTCGTCCGGACAACGACGCTTTCCAAGCACAAGGGACTACTTTTCTTCTCAGTGATATTTTGACAACTCGATACAACCAAATCTTCCGAAGTAACATCTCATTCCGGGCCCGTAGCTGGAGAGGTCTCCTGTCAAAGCCTGGAGGTGCTTCTGAATTATAGGGAGTTTCTTGAGCTAGGTTTTGATGATTTTAAAATCGAATTACCATAGGCCAATCTCCAAAAGACTGCCCACTTTCATTCAAACAAGACATCCCAGGGACGGTATTAACGCTGTCCTCAATACATGGCCAGCAGTCTATCAACTTACCCGCCTTTTTTCCTTCATGGGTCTTTTTGACCCGTCAGTGAGGGAAGCTACGCGAGAATGGATGTGCTTCCATAAGGCCTATCTAAAATACTGGCATCGTTTGAAAACATCGTCGCTTACGGACGCACCCGTAGACCCCAATTTCTTCTACGCTCTATGGGTCGAATTCCGGCTCATATTGCCTGTCAAGCTATGGTGAGGTGCGTAGAGAGATTGTTGGGTTGAAGTCATCTTACATTGCAGAGCCTCCAGGGCACGCCCACCAGCAATCCTGACGAGAATCTCAACACGATACTTCAAGGACCGCAGGCGTAGCATGTCGGATCCTACGCTGCTTGTTATCTGAACAGTGATGCGAACAGCAAGTCAAGAACTATTGTTAGTATGCTTCAGAGTCCGCAACAGCCGAGGCCGTCAAGCGTATACGGTATTAATAATCCCCAAGCTCAGCCTAGCACTTAGTTGAGAGGTTCAAATTTCCCTCGGAGACAGTAAAAAATGGCAACAGCACCACTAATGTTGAGAACTTGGGAAAATAGAAGTATTGGGGAAGTAGGAACCGTAAAGGAGCGTGGCTTATTGAGATTTACTACGGAGTCCGCTGAAGTGAACAGCAACGTAAGTGATAGCAAGTGCTTTAGTGCATCGCTATAAGGAGATTGTATAACTACTGCATCTATAATTACTCATGAGATAATATTCTCTTACATGTAGTATGTACACACATCGTCTAATTTCCCCTAAAACAGATCCCCTGAGTTTGCCTTCCTGTTCCAGCTGCTGAGCTTCACTAATAAATGAAATCCATCTTGATCTGCCCCATGTGGTGTCTCTCGTGTGGCTCTGAGCCCAGTACTCATTCTTTTACGATATCCATAGTCAGTGTAGTTTCGCCTCATGTTTCTTGGCTGACCCCTCTGGACTTGCCTCCGCTCCGAGAGTCCGTACCATTCTTGACAGTGTCACCGATATAGCCGGCATCTCGACCTCTAATCTTACCAGCCATACAGTATCTTTAATAAGAATATCTTTCATCTCAGTGTTTCTTAGAAGATGGGAGATCCGGGACGGTCCACACATGGATTTGACATCATGAGGGGCGGGTATGGACGCGGCCCCACACGTCACCGGCTGATCCGTGGCTCCTCCGGCAAAATTACGCTTTTAGGTAAGTGATTGCCCTTTTGGTCAATCAGCCTCCCGACAATCACAACGACAATCTTGATTAGTAATCAACCAGATGAAGTTGCTTTCCAGCAAACTCCGTAAAAAGGACTGGAATACCCAATAGCAGCGTAAGGTAGGGTATTAAGCGCAATCTTAGATGCAAATAGCAACGATGAATTGGCTACCTATGATCTACATGGCCCTAGGATATGATTTGTTCCATTTGATAGGTAAAGTGACGGTAGCGAAGTCCGATGCGACTAAGATCCGGAGGTTGGTTTCCGAGTAGCCTGAAGTAAATATTGGCATTATTTTAAGTTTGGCAGATAAGCCTGGAACAAGACAGCTGGTTTCTCCGCATAAGTCTGATTCGCACGCCCAGCAGGTCTTCAGGGGTGTATGGCATACTTCCCAGGGGGGAGCCTGTTGTCAGGGCACACCAAACATATATTGATGTTTAAACAGATTCCAGACCACAACGCCCGCCTTCGCTGTTTATGCGATTTGAGCTAATAACCTGTTAGATTGTAAATGGTAAGCTCTGCGACATGATGAGGCTTTCCAGATGGACTCTTCCTCTCTCAGTAGCCACCATATATATTCCTAGGTATTCATCAGCATATAAAGTCCCTCCAACAAGTCGTAGTCCTTTAAAACTCCCTCCCTACCCCTCTTGTCAATTTCCCAACAGAAGAGTCAGCGGGGAGGAACGAGGAAGACTACGTCATCCTGACGGATCTTGAATCGCTGGTCCTAATGGGGAAACCTGATGGGATGAAATCAAAGGAGATGTATCAAAGTATCGCCAGCCCAAAGCAGTTTAGCGCAAAAGGGGGGATGGCCACCAGCTGGAAACACGCCGCACGGCAGGCACGACCCCTAATCAGTAACCCACCTGATCCATCTTCGAGTATAAATTCCACCATCACATTTCTTCTAGATCATCACCTTCACTTCCCACCTGTGAATCCCATGGTCATCCATTCAGAAGCACGGGGTTTGTCCTATTTGTTCTAGCCAGCATCATTCCTTCTTTGGAGCCAGCAGTCTGTCACCTGTGTCGCAATCATTACCTCAAATAATCGTTCCTACCCTTAGTCGCCGGCAGCACATTGTGTGGCCTGTGAAGACCTTAACCTTGATTACATCTGACAAGAACGAGACCTTGCGACGACGAGACATTGTGACAACGAGACCTTCCAAGAACTGCAAGGGCCAACATCTTGTGAGTGGCCCAAACCGAATGATTTGATATGGAATGTTACTTCGATATCGGTCATATTTACCTGAACATGTTCGAAGCTGTGGCTGTCGTATGAATCGTACTAATGGCAACCCTTCACAGGGATTTACAAGTTGTACTTGGCAACGGCTGCGCTGTCGTTGCCCAAATATCAGCATTGTCTACGAAAACAATCAAGTCATCAACTTAGGAAACCACTCCACCCTGTCTTACGCCAACTTCCATCATTACCTAGGTTTGACGTTTTCAATTCAGAACGACTGCGGAGTCGTTGCAAATGTGACGACGATCTCAGTTACCGGGGATTGCGAAGACAGTCTCAGTCGCTGGCCAACTAGCCTCAACCAGTACCAGGGCTTAAAGTTTCAATCCATCCAGAACGACTGCGGAGTCGTTGCCAATGCGAAGACGACCGACGGGTCTTCTTAACTAACTAATATACCCGGTATTGGGCAATTCTCAGCCATTAATCGGGATTCCAAGAAAGACAAAGCAAGGTCAGTTAGTTTTATATTATAGCCGTGCTTGCTTGTCATATTGGCACTCTTTTCATGCCACCCCGCACAAACGCCGAATACGAAAATCTCGCCGTACCTTCCACTAACAACATGTCGCACACAGGCCTTCTCATCATCTGAACGCCTAATATAAACCCCTGTGAGGCTGAATTCAGTAAGTTATGCCGCCCATATCATATTGATTGCATTATCGACGCCATCCCTTTGTAATCTCAAATCCGCGACTGTTTCTCACGATGGCCTGCTTATCGCGTTCCTGACGCGACTGCACCTGTTTTGTTATGCCCTATATCCTGCCCTACATATCCTCCTATTTTGCTAATTCCATCCTCACTATTCCGCATGGCAAGGGCGTCGACATACGCTAGGTACGCTGTCGTACCCCGCCCACATACCCCCTTATTTTACTGATTTCCATCTTCCTTATTCCGTACGGCAAGCATGCCGGCATTCCACGTGCTCTCCCTGTCATGCATTACCATCAACACAAAGTTTCCTGTCGTTCATCGTACCCTTCCACTTATCACATATATCCCATGCACCTTTTCCCTACACACCTCTATATCTTAGCCGAAGTCTCATTCTCCTAGCTGAAGCATCCATAAATGCCACTGCTATCACATCAAGGGTGTGCCTACGTTTCTGTTGTATCGCTAACGGTCTTGACCTCCTATAGATAATTCGTCTTGGAGGTGGCTTCCAATACGCTTCTAGTAGCATCAACCCCAGTCCACTACATATTTCGTTTTGCGGTTCTCCCTTCGCGTTGACCTTTACCATCTACCCATCTCCCATCCAGAACCCCTCGAACCTGCCCCAAAGACGAATCAAGCATCATGGCCGACACAACGTCCAGGAAAAGGGCGAGAGGCATTAGCAGCCCTATTACTCCACCTGTCAATACTTCAGCATACACTACTCCTGTGGGGACACACGCGAAGAAAATAAGATCTCTTGATCCTTCAGAGACAACGACTCCAAACAAGGAGGAGAACAGAACCAGCAAAGACGTCCCCAAGATTGCGAGTCTAGACAGACTGCCTCACGAGCTGGTCCTCGAGATTGCTAAGGAGTGTTCAAATGAGACTTTAGAATCCCTTGCCCGGACATGCAAGAACCTGAGAAGACCGGCCACTGAGTGCCTCTACCTAGACAACATCCTACACAAAGGCTCTAGTGCCGCATACGCGGCAGCCGCTAAAGGGGAAGTTGGCACCTTGGAGAGTCTGTTATATACCGCTCAAACCTTTAAGATTCCTAACTACACGTTCCCCATGTCCACAAAAGACACCGACCACTACAGGATCAGTGGTACCGAATGCGACAAGGAAGAAGAAGAAAGCGACATAGAAGATGAGTCCGAAGATGATGCACTTCAGTCCCTCAGTATTGATGAGACAAATTGCTGCTTGTACGATAAGCTTCGGTTTCGCGACAACCAAGGGGCTTCAAACTGGACCCCGATGCACCTTGCAGCACTTTATGGGCATAAAAATGTCATCAAATTTCTTCGGGATCATGCTGTCGACATTGAAATCCGAGATGGCAATGGCCATACACCTCTGTTTTATGCAGTTCATGGGGCAAATTTCATGAGAAAGGTCCGATCCTTGACTTATTTTGGTGCAGATATCGACCGCGTAGAACCCAACGGAGACACAATGCTGGCATGGGCGTGCAAAACAGGCGAGCACATCTTGGTGATGAGGTTGATCTTAGCAGGTGCAAACGTCCATTTCCGGGGGGCTTCCGACGCTGGCAAGAGCCTTCTGCATCACTTCTGCGCTTCGTCGCACCCAGAAGACGACATTTGCGAAGACAGGGACCACTTTCCACAGCAGATAATACAGATGTTCGTCAGCCGGGGCTTGAGTTTGGATCTTCGGGACGATGCTGGAAACACGCCGCTGCATGTGGCTGCGGCCGTCAGTCAGAGTGACCAGAGCTATAAGAGAACGACCCAACTGATCGAAATGCTCGTTTCTGCTGGTGCGGATACCGGCTCTCAAAACAAAGAGGGCCTGACTCCTCTGATGATAGGGGGCAGTTATATATACAACCCAGATGAAGACGATATCCAAGAGGACGTCGAGGATCGAGTCATAGCACTGCTGGGAGGAAAGAGGGATATCCTCCGGCTGAGGGACGCTCGTGGGGCAGACTGCGTAGTCCATGCAATTGAGGCTAACGAGGAAAGCCGGGACTTGACTTGTCCCAGCATGCTGGTGACCTACGGGGCCAGTCTACAGGCTATGTATAATGGTCAGAGCCTCTTTCAATGGGCAACAAAATCCCCAAACCACACGTACGAAGACTACTACAATAGAGTGATGAAGTGGCTCAGAAACGGAGGAAGCTACCACAGAAGAGCTGAGGTGATCCTGGAGCAGCTGGAAGGATACAGGAGCAGAGAAGGACAGAAGTACTTCGATCTTGTTGACGAACTGGAGTATTACGATCCCCAGGCCGCTTACGATATGAGGGAATGGTACCATAACATCCACAACCCCCCGGAAAGTGAAGAGGACAATCCCCCGGAGAGTGGCGAGGAGGATCCCTCGGAGAGTCATGAGGACGATGCGGTAGAAACTGAGGATGATGCGGTCGAGAGTGACGTGGACGATGCGGACAAGAGTGATGTGGACGATGCGAGCGATGCGGTGGAGGCTGAGGACTTGTCGTGAAGGACTTGAGAAGGACATCTACTGTTATTAAATCGCATATCATTGCATGAGCATTCCCACTTGTCAGGCTAGGGCATTCGGCAACTGGATGGCCATGATTCGGGTTTGCTAAATAGGCTAAATCAATCAGGCCATGAATTCTATGCTGTTGAAACTGTAGCGCTAGGTAGCTCTTAAAACATGACCATGCATCCTTTGTCGAAAGCTTCCCATTAGATCCCGTGGGGAGTTGGGGACAAAGTGATTTCTCGGAAACAGAAAGGATCCTCGTATAGTCCTCCCTCCCAACAGTTTATTTAGCCTCGTTTGCCATCAGGAAAAGACTATGTAGAGCTGATCGTCTCTATTGTGCGTCCACCTGATCCCGGTTATCAATTCTGAGAATCGAAGCTCTAGTCCTTCACCTCCCGAGGGCCGAAGAGCGGATGAGCTCAAGTCGTTAAGGAACGAAGACTGGTCGAAGAATAGCACGAAGAAGAGCGGATGGCTGCCTGGGCCCTCCCTAACGGTACCTTGGGATAGGGCTTTGCCATCTTGCTCTGCGCGGATTTGTGGACAGGCCACCTTGAGGTCGCTCCTCTGGACAGGCGATGTCTATGTCGTTTTCCGGCGAGTTAATAGAGTAAGTGAGGGATAGGTAAGCGGGCCAGACAGTCTCATAGGTGCTCCGTGAACCTAACGCGAATAGCGTCTTTTGATCTGCAGTCTCCACGGAACTTCGAGACCAATCCGACAGATATTCTTCGGAAATCGCATCGCCTGAGGCCTCGCTTGGCTCCTCTACACCATTCACATGCTCATCCACCACCGATCCTTCGTCAATTTTCCCGACGCGCCTTCCACGACTTCGAAGTCGGTGGAACTCGAACTCCAGGGGTACCCGGTACACTCAACTGATTCCCGACTTC
Source organism: Monosporascus sp. MG133 (assembly GCA_004155925.1). Lineage (NCBI taxonomy): Eukaryota > Fungi > Ascomycota > Sordariomycetes > Xylariales > Monosporascus > Monosporascus sp. MG133. The sequence goes on along the minus strand of QJNX01000204.1, from coordinate 100,931 downwards.
GATGTTCACCGCCTCTGCCACGGACCTCAGTCGATATGTCAGACCACAGTGCACGATATTCCAGTCGCCATTTCGTCCACGACGGAACAGGCCCTGGTGTCCGTCGAACAGCACCTACAGCCTCTCGAGGAGCGCGGCGGGATCGATTCCAGCGCGGTGACGGATACAGGCCGACAGCCCCAGAAGTCAAGGTGTTTCAGCGGCGCGAGGGTCTTCGTCCGCGGCGGCGCATCTTTTAATGAACCCGCCTACCGGCACCAAAACGGTCAACATCACCCACCAGCTAGGGCAGCTCGTACAACTTCGCTAAGTGAGCCGCGCGCAGGAACGGCTCCTCCAGGTCTACCCCTGCGCCGTCGACTTCGATCTCCAGCTCCTGCAGTCGCGGAGAGCTACCATCTTCCGCGTAGTCGGACAATGGGACGGGCAAGGAGCCCGCCGACAAACCCGGCGGGCCGCTGATGGTGAACGCGACGCTCGGCTCGCCCAGTGAGTTGGACCTCGCCAGGCAGCCGAGGAATTTGGACTCGTCACAGCAGGCGTCCGTACCGTCCCACCGCCATCGTCGGAGCCCCTAAGCGGAGCCCGAAGGGGCGGATGCGGTGCGTCAGGGCCGGGTGGTCCGCGGTGGCGCGTGTTTAGCATGGCCATGCGCCGGATCTCGCGCCCTCGGGCTGGTGCTGCTGACCTCAAGCTCGACGTGCGCGTACACCAGGTCGACAGCCACCCGCGAGAGCAAGCGGCGGGTGAGCACGAGAGCGCAGGGGTTCGGCGAGGAGCCGCTATCCCCCCCATTCGTGCCCGTCCGGGCCACCGAGGTACGCGAAGGTTTCTCTCTGAAAATCGGAGAGAAGCTGGGCTAGTGGCATGGTAGATGGTCGATGAATCTTTATCTTCCTGCATGCTCCTCTAAGGCTAGCGGCGTCTGCCCTTTAAGAATACGCCCCGTGCCTCCCTCTGCTGCATGAGGCCGTAGCGAGGGCGAAGCCTGGGTGGGCGTCGCGGCGGTTCTGCCTGGCATCTGCACTCTTTAAGACGGCAGATCTACCTCTGAAATTACTTCCGTGGACACTACTAATGCTAAGTGTCCCATCAAACGCCTGCATTTTCATTCTTTGCTGGCTCCAAACCCGACTGCTTCTTTGGAGTCGGGGTTGCCTTTCACAAATAACCTCTGAATTCGTCCTAGAGCCTATGGGGCCTTTTCCATATGTATGGGGAGAAGGAAGTACTGCCTCTGCCACAGATGCAGGTGAACAGAGGCAGTCGATATTACACCTGCCTAGTATATCCGTCTACACCTATACGCGTCGAATGCTAAGGAATTAAGTTAATTCGAGGGCTCCCTGAGTTCGGAGTGCGACTAAATAATAATATACCCTGGAACTAATATGTCAACCGCTATGGGCGCTATCTTTGCTCTCACTGTTCCTCCTTAGACACACCGTAGCTAGTGTAATATCCTTTATTGCTTCAAGTTTCCCAGGTGACACTCCCGGTGTGTCTCTGGTCAGGAGATATAATTCAACTAAAAATATAGTTTATACATGAGCGCTCGGCAGATCTCTGAGGCCTTCCGTCCTCCGGAGACACATATAGGTCGTTGCTGCCAATATCCCACTTAGAACCCAGGTCCATGCTGTCGCGTATAAGATTCTGGGCAACAACAAAGTCTTCCCAAACACGGACGTCGGTCATTCGAGGCCAAAGTAAGCATTATCGAACTGGCCCATGTCCGCATCGTTCGTATACGAGAACAACTCATCAAAGTTATTATCGCTGGCGCCGCCGGTTCCGAGGTCGAGATCGAGGTCCATGTTATCACCACCACCGCTTCCATTGTCTAAGTTGAATAGATCATCAAGGTTGCCTTCTGGTTTCACAGCTTCTTTTGGCGCTTGAGATGGCGCCGTGTTGTTCATACCATTAGCCCGGGCAGCCGTAGCATTCCCATTTCCGTTTGCACCATGTGCAGTAGAGTTCTCCATGGAAAGTAGGTCGTTGTTGCCGTCATGTGGTGCAAAGGTCGTTAAGTCGAACTCCGGCATTGGGGCGGGCGGCGCGTTCTGAGATTCGTTGGCCGATGGAGCTAGTGTGAACTGCATGTCAGTGAAGTTGAGTTCACCTCCGCTCGGTGCTGTGTTAGCACCACCAGGCTTGCCAGCAGAGGGCCGAGTCGACGAGCCTTGAGTTGCTTGGGGCGCCGGGCTTCGTGGCACTGCGTGGCTTGCCGACTGCTTCCGCTGCAGTCCTGATTGTGCCGGCTGAGCTGGCCCTGTCGGACCACCCGCTGCTGGCTGGGGAGGCCGTGGGATCTGGGGCGGCGGAATTGGGGTGACCTTTGTAGGTGGTGTCGCCTTGGGCGTCGTTCTAGGCGTTGCTTTGGGGGAAGGCTTGACTTCGCCCTTTTTCAGGGATGGACTCGACTGCGCTGATTGTCTAAGGGCTCCGGGGGCGACTCGCGGCGAGGGTTTCTTGTCACCCCCGGTAAGGTCGACCACATCTCCCGTGCCCATGTCCGGGAACGGAGCCACAGGTTTGCTCTCGGCATTAGGGACAAATGGAGGCGGGTTTGATGTGTGTGCTGCGGCTGACGGAAGGTCCATAACAGGGGCTTGCGCCGCTGCAGGCTGTGGAGCGGGTACGGGAGCGGGAAGACGGGCAGCCCGCAACTTCTCCAGGTCCCGCATCAAAACCGCCTTTGCCCTTGTCTAAGATCGAGTTAGTCAATAATGATGACCCAAAACTTCATCACTTAACGGAGCAGCATACTATCTCGCTCTCGAGGTCATCCAGCGCATCGTGATACGTCACCATCGTATCCGACGTCTTGCGGCGAGTGGCGCCACTGGCACCGCCTGCACCTACGGAGCCATCCTTAAGTGTCGATTTAAGGGTTTTACCAGTATGAATAAGCTATTTCGTATTAATCTATCATGGCTCGCTCTCCGATGTCGTGCTGAACATACTATGTCGTTGAGCATTTGGTCCAATACCGCCAAGGGGTTCGGCTTAGAAGCAGTCATTTTAGCTCCCCAGTAGGTGGTATCAGCAGCGTGGTTACGAAATAATAAGGAAGACTGAAGAGCAAAGATATGCTACCTAGTTTAAATAATCACGAATTAGTCAGAAGATAGGGTCTGCAGCTGATATGTGACCGTATGGCTTGTCAACTGCAGGCTGCATTGGAAGAAGATAGGTAGTTGGTAGGTTGACGTTAAAATGTAGCAGAGTTCCCTAGGGCTCCGGTAAACTCGACCTCGTACCTAGTTCTGGTCTCTCTGCTTAGGTAATACGTGAGTGGGTTTCGGTCTATAGTGATAGCTTTGCTAACAGAGATATTGATAGATGAACCCCTGGCTGGTGCTTAAAGTAGCGGGAAGCCAACCCCGGTATTCTGCGGTTTTCACTATGTACTTCAACATGCACGCTGTTATGCACTGCAGCCAACCATCCTCGGACGAACACTCCACGTGACAGCTACTTCTATTTCCTCATCTTCAGTTCAACATATCTTGAACTATCAGCTATTAGCGATGCGTGTATCCCGTCTATTATCTAGGTACGTATGGTTTGGATGCTTTCTTCAGGCTTGAAAACGCAAGAGCCCGGAAACAGGTTATGATGTTTGTCGCTGCTTGCTACCGTAACGTACATACTTTGTAAGTACTTAAAGTTTCTTTGTACATGGTAAGCACCCGTCAAACCTCTCGCTTATCCTCCCGTGGGCCTTGCCATCCGCCAGGGGGGGTGATGCTTCCTCCCACTCTTGGCCATTGGATAAGAGCTACGAAGTGAAGTACCAGCCATAACTTTCGAGACACAGAGACCAAAGACAATGGCAACGGTTCAAAGACGAGCTTAGCCATGTCCTGTTATGCATTCATGTTTGAATGGAATTATTAAGGCTTTGCTCGTCATTTGATCAATCTAGCAATTTCGTGCCCTTGAAGGGAAAAGAACGATAAGTGGAATTTTGGCTCCAGCTCGGCTCTAGTCCCTCGTTCTTTTGGCGAGGACCTCATATTTGATATTGATCTAGCGTTTATCAGTTTGGTTTTATCAAGATGTCTGGGGCGTCTTAAGAGCGGCTCGTCATATTATACCACATATGTAGGTAAATCTATCAATGTAATGGGTTATTTATTAGTCGCAAGCCAACTTGACCTTTCTGATGTTCCTCTGCCATACGGAGGCATATAAAGGTATTCAGTTCTCGTGCTCCCCACCGAGGTCCATCCCAATTCGCAAGTTACATCGCGGCAATCAAGTTAACCTTATAGGCCGGAATCTGAGCTCAAGACCTATCGCGCTGTGCAGGCACATGCATAAATAGACCACTTATAGCGCTCAATGCACTGTGATGCAACCAGCTTCTCAAAAATTCTGAACCAGATCCGCGCTCTATTGGACGACGGAGATGATGGAGGGTACTACTACACACGACTTATGTCTGTAGAGCCATAATATTTCGAGCAGCTTTTGGATACTGAAGTTTAGGTAGATGCTGTATGGTAATAACTCTACCATCTTCAAGTGTTTGTTCTCTTAATGGCATACTGAATTCCATCAAAGCCCCCCCGATACTCAAGGATTAATTAGGTAAAAAAGTCTTAATAACTGCAGGTGTGCTCTACCATCGACTGCGAGTAGTATATATAATTAACCGAAATATTGAAATAATGATGTTTTAGATATATCCATGGACGGATGTATGTATCTACGCTAGTCGTTCATGGAAATAACCCCACCCCTCAAGCACCCCCCAAGCCACCCCTCTCCACCTGATTTTGCACCTGCACCACCACATCCAAAGTCAATCGCCGCCTCTACTTCCAGTACCGTGCCCAAGATTTGCTGTTCCCTCTTCTCCAAATCTGCAACGATTTGCGAATTTCAACTTCGTCGGTGTTGCCGTGTCAAAGTCTTCCAAGGGGGGCCTCAATTAAGGCGTTTCCTTTTTTCTTCCCTCTCGTATTGGTCTTTGTCTAGTCATCGGCATTTCCTCTCTGCTTCGCTTCGTTTCCCTTATCGTCTCTGATCTTCAGTACATCTTTGGACGGCATCAGCGCTTTTTTGTTCCTACCTAGAGCTAGGCACTGGTCATAGTCCTGGTCCTTGGTTAGTTCGCGAAGGGCTTGGCTTTCTCATCTTCAATTTATCTCTATCTCTCATAGAGTCCCATAAGTCTCGCCGTCGTCCTCTCCTCGTCGCCGATCAGTATCGCATTCCCCGAGGTTTCTCTCTGTTCTGGCTTGCGCCTCCTATCGTCGTCGTCGTCGCTGTCGTCGTCCTCGCGCGTCTCCCGTCTACTCGTATTTTCCCGTTTGCCAGTCACGAGCTTTGCCGCACTTCTATTGATCTGAGGCTTGTGACGATAAGAACGAGCGTTAGATACCTAAATCTACTTTCTGAGTCTGCATCCAACGAAGTCTACGAGTTTACGATATTAAACCGCGATCCTGCGAATACGCTTGTAAGATCTGTAATAGGCCTGCTATCTCGATTGCCGGACCTAGATATCTCCTGCGCCAACCTTCTTGAAGGTCAAAGCTCTGATCTAACCTCCTGCGACTAACCACCCTGACCCCGCTCCTTCGAAATATTGTTTGCGACGCCGCTTTAGACACCGATAATGGCCGACAGCAGTACTCCTTCCGCAGCCACCCAGCTGCCTCCTCCTCCGCAGCCGAATGTCGGTGCGCCTGGCTACGAGGCGAACCAGAACGGCCAGGGAAATCCGGCACACATGCCTCCTCCACCGCTTCATATTCCCCCGAACACGAACCCTATCCCGACTGCCATTACATCTCCCGACAAGGGAGGTGTTATGTCACCCAGCAGTGGCGGACCTTTCACGCGTCGAGCTGCGCCGGAGCCTAATAAGCGAGCGCTGTATGTGGGTGGTCTTGACCCTCGGGTGACGGAAGACGTCCTGCGCCAGATCTTCGAGACTACCGGACACGTCCAGAATGTTAAGATAATTCCTGACAAGAACGTACGTACTCCCCTATCATCCTAGTCGCTCGTGTGCATCAATGGGACATGCTATCGGCAAGTCACCACGGTTAATATCCCGTTCCTCCCTGTGTCAATAGCAGGAGCTGGTCAGATGGAGTTGGGCTAATGTCATGCAAAAGGCAAAGGGTTACAACTACGGGTTCGTGGAATATGACGATCCCGGCGCGGCAGAGCGCGCTATGCAGACCTTGAACGGCCGACGTGTACACCAATCTGTGAGATCGCTACCCTCTCCGAACCTTGTGAAGGGCCACGGCTTATACATTCTAGGAAATCCGTGTCAATTGGGCATATCAGTCGAACACGTCAAACAAGGAAGACACTTCCAGTCATTTCCATATCTTCGTTGGCGACCTTTCTAATGAAGTCAACGACGAGGTGCTCTTGCAAGCTTTCTCTGCGTTCGGGAGCATCTCGGAGGCGCGAGTGATGTGGGATATGAAGACCGGTCGCTCGCGTGGATACGGCTTCGTCGCTTTCCGAGAGCGCGCTGATGCTGAGAAAGCTCTGAGTTCCATGGATGGAGAGTGGTTGGGCTCTCGAGCCATTCGATGCAACTGGGCCAACCAGAAGGGTCAGCCTTCGATTGCGCAACAGCAGGCCATGCAGGCGATGGGCATGACCCCCACCACGCCATACGGCCATCATCATTTCCCTACTCACGGCATGCAAAGCTACGATATGATCGTAAACCAGACGCCGGCGTGGCAGACGACTTGCTATGTTGGGAATCTCACCCCTTACACGACCGCACAGGACCTGGTTCCTCTTTTCCAGAATTTCGGATTCGTCGTCGAATCTCGATTCCAGGCCGATCGTGGGTTTGCTTTCATCAAGATGGACAGCCACGAGAACGCCGCTATGGCCATATGCCAACTGAACGGTTATAACGTGAACGGTAGGCCCTTGAAGTGCAGTGTAAGTCAGACCTCCGGGACTCTCACAACGTACATGCTGCTAACTATATGAAAGTGGGGCAAAGACAAGACTCCTAACCCTCACGGAGCGGCGCCCTTCGACCCGTCTCAACAAGCTTTCAGCCCGCAGAGCGCCCAACCTCCTTCTGCCTATCCAGGCACTCCATCGACTTATTTCCCTCAGTACGGTAGTACGTCGGGTTCCAAGTGGCTTCAGTTTCAGTTTGGTGCTAACTTGCCAGCAGGCCAGTATGGCGGTCAGCAGCAAGGTTACGGCGGTCCGCCAGCCCAGTCGCCAGCGGGCTATGGAGCGCAGCCGATGGGATACAGTGGTCCGCCCAGCGCTGGTGGCTACGGTCGTGGACAACAGCCTCCCAGCCAGCAGTGGACTCAGCCGCCCCCCAACCAGAACTTCAACGGGTACCCTGGCTACCAAGGCTAAAGGAGTGTGTCGCTTGGCCGCAAGTACGCTTTCGAATCCATTGAATTTCGGGTGCAAAGGATCGGTGGATGGAACCCAGGTGCAAAACCCTCACCATATTCTCGACCGTAAAGTAGACGGGCCTTACTTTTCTTCATGGACCGAACTGGAGGGAGCCACAGGGAAAAAAAATATTTAATGAGCTCAATGTATCTCAGGTTCTTGGTGTCTTGTCTCGGGTGCTTCTTACTTATGTTCTGATATTTCTTCTATTCGTATGGTTTGTCATGTTGGCTCAAATGTGATATCCTGAGCCCCGTACTCCCCTTATCTACTTCTCTGAAAAATATTTCGGGCATTATTTTTCATTTTCCTGTTTCTTGAAACCATTCGTGGGTTCCGGGTACCTACATACCTTCTATGCTTTGTTTGTTACGACCTGTTGCGATGATATGATGAATCTTGTTTTGTCATGACATGATTCCCCTTTTCTAGGGGGGCTGATGAAGTCACGGCTTGTCCCATCACCATTGTTTCATCTACTACGTCTTGACGTCTTTTTATGCGGTGCTTTTGGTTTGGTTCTCCTTGTTCTATCTAGGCCGGGGAGCAGGCTTCTTGCGGTCCGCCTGCCTGCGGACGCGACACACACACGCAGAGACGGAGAGAGAGAGACTGTGTGTGTGTGAGACCAGCGGACAAGGCTAGATTGGATGAGGGAGGGACAGACACATGAAGTTGATTGACGAAAACGTATCCTGGCCGGCGAGGATAGCGGAGAGAAAGCGAAAGTGAGGCGTTTGAGCGTTTACCCCTGTCGTTATTGCCGACATGGCGTGCGAGAGAGCAGAGGCACAGGGGGGGGAGAGAGGGAAAGGGTGAAAAGGGGGAGCAGAGACAGCAGCGAGCGAATGAGCGAGCGAGCGTATTAGGCACATGTTTGGATGTGCTTGGGAATGTACATAAGGTAAGTATGTATGTATATATGTATGTATGTATGTGTGTATGGAGTCTCTCCTTCTGAAGCTACACCCGGAGAAGACGCGTTGGATCAATACAATGCGGTTGGAAGGAGCACAAGTGCAGGCAGTATCGTCGATCCAGGGCGGTGCTTTAAGTTGCAACTTGTCAGTGAGCGCCTTTCGCCAAGGGGGGTTTTAAAGGCGCTAGTATTGTGTGCACCAGGGTTTTCAACACCGACGCACGGTCACCTTCAGCGAATTTCTGACGTCCTTGCTGCCGCACTACTTGGAGGGAGGCGTATTCTGTCTGCGGGCGGTATCGTTAAGTTAGTCCGAGATGACCAGTACCGATCCTCAAGATATCATCATGTAGCTGAGAGGCCATTTGGGTGGTTGTTCGTCAGATACTGGGTAACTACATCGGACGGTATGACATCCGTCGTTCTGTTGAAGCAGTAGACGGTATCTAAAACAGGCACCACCTTCAGCTAGGCGCGGCATTCCCCCAGTGGAATTACGGCAAAAAAGGGTCAACTCGTGTTGAGAGGTTGCAAAATGGGATTTGAAACCCGAGAATATATTGTCTATCTAGCACCTGCCTTTGTTCGAACCGGATGCGTTTTGATCATCGGTGGTCTCGTCTCAGGGACCATATAACCTCATGGGTGTGAAAGCTTAACAGCCTCGTCTAAAAAAAAACCGCTATATGATGAAGAGCTAGATTACGAGCCAAGTAAGGTAATAATACCTTATTTTGTTCCGAATGGTCCCTGGTCTAACCTAGCCGAGTTCAATATGCAGGTTTTAACTATAACGATGCTCAAACCATAAACCCTATCGTACATCGTTACACTAGCGGAATGGACGATTCTCCATTTTTGCGGTTGTTCTGGTTGTTTGTTTGGCGGGTTTTCATATGCAAATTCGGTAACTTAAAAGGCCAAGACAGATGTTAGTTGGGTGTAACGAACCCTCCCGGCACCAACGGGCAGATCCTGCCCCACCAGCCGACAACTCCTTTGGCGTCATTGGGCTTTCATGTGAAGCGCGTAATTTTGTGCCCAACCTCATTCAGGCCCAGAACCTCTAAACTCGATGTCATTTACCTTGATGAAGGATTGGTTGACAACAGAACAGAGCAGAGTCGTTCCAGATCTTCCCCTTCCGCCATCCAGTGCCGCCATTCGCAAATAGCTGGCTTCTATTTTTACATGGTCTTATGTCCTTAAAAATGAGGGCAAGCAAATACATGTATATGTTTTGAAACGATGCAGGTGTAGCTAGCTGCAGCTCAGCAGCTGCAGCTTGAACCATCCTATTATCCAACCGTAGTATTAATTACATCGATTCACCGCTGAAATATGTCAGACGAACCGTTCTTGTAAAAGAGAAGCGTGCACCCGTGATGCTGATCATATGGCAACGCCTTAGTCGATCGCAGGCAGTACCGCGATAGAGACTACAGCTGATCACTCGGCTGACTCAGTAAACAAAAGGCTGGGATACCTAGGTAGAATATGTCGCAGACGCTCAATCCTCCTCTCAAGCGGGTCTGGGGTTAATCGATTGCTACTCCATATTTCTCTCTGGTGTCGATGCCAACCAGCCAATCCTCTCCTTGATGAGTTGGCAGGTCGGCAATCTCTGCTTTCACCAAGCTTCCCCCGAGGTCTCCGGCACAGGTGCTATATACACACACACACACAATGCCATTAATGATGCACCATAATGCGTCTGTAGGTGATGGTTACCAACGAATATGTGTTTGAAAGGAGAGAGTCTTCTAAGAGGGAGAAATACATGTGAAATAGATGCATGTCAGATTCATACTACCTGCACCTAAGGTACCTGAGTAATGCAACGCGGAGAGCTCTTGGCACTGGAATTGCGGCATTATATGAAGCTTTCGCGTTTGCGATAGTAAACTAAGGTAAGTCGCTCGCTCTAGCGTCTCTCACACGAGCCTTTCTCACAATTTACTAGGGCCGCTTTTCTATCCATTTTCATATGAAATTTCTAACTTATTATTCCTGCTGCGTAGGTAATCTTTTTACCTGCTCTTAAGAGAGGCAGGAAAGGTTGAGGTGAATACTACCTTGCCAACCTACCTTAAGGTAACCTTGCCGGTGGTTCTCGCCACCTGATAGACAGGTATCTGCAATACGACGTAAAGTCTATTTCCTCTACTGTAGAGTTATGAATGCATGAAACTTTCAACTTGTGTTATACAACCGGGTATTCTCATTCAAGCAGGAAAGCAGGTGGTTACGGTTGTTGTAACAAAAAGCCGTACATGCGCGAGTAAGAGTCGTACGGACCTTAGTAAGGAACCTTTACTTCGTTGGTCTCCACTGCTACCGCCGGAGCGGGGCAGCAGCTTGAGCAGTTAAGAGTAATAAACCCCAGGCTCATCAGACTCTCTTGGAAGGGCTCATTGCTGCAGTTTCCCCTTGTCGGAGAGTGGCAGTTATTCAAATCTTCAGAGCCTTGACATACTGCCCCAGTAAGTACACATACAAAGTTAACCCCCCAAGCCCCCCAGTCCCGCCTTACGTACAGTACCCCCAACCAGACTGGAACCAAGGTACAGGCTTTGGACGACTTTCGCACACAGGCTCCCCTTCCTACCTCCCACCAACCACATCCGCCCAAATCCAACACCACCCCTCTAATAAACGTTAATAATGGTGTGGTAGTGGTATACGCTCATCGATTGAACTTGAGCCTTACCTACTACTTCAACATCTATCAATCATCCATTCATACAAAACATATCGTACCAAATCAACTATCTACCTACGTTTTCATTCATGGTCATAGGCAGTCACGCCCCGTACCAATACCCAACTTCGTCACAAACCACCCACATCATTCATACCTGACCTTCTCACTTCACTTTACCGGCCCTTCTTCTCTGCTTCTTTCTGAAGTTCACGGAATACGAAACAAGCTCCCACTAATTCTACCTTGGTTTCAATACTGTTGACAGTTATTCCTACTGTTAGTATTGGCATCATCCTCCGACCATGATGAATACCTAGCTCTATGCAACTATTCTACTTAATCGCATCTTTGGGCTGGTGGTGCCCTTGTCTTTTCCTCTCATCCTCAATTCCCCCCCCACCACAGTCATAGTCCCTGTCTACCTCTCTACCACCGTTTTTTATTCTTTAGCCTGCGACCAGGAGCCCAACCCTCCTTCTTTGCATCTGATCTGCAAAGGCCCCCGGCATTCACCCAATCCTGCGTTGAGTGAGCGACAAGAATCCGCTGCGCCTGGAAACCTTATGCGCATCTGTCTAACCGGGAGAAGCGCTGCTGGTATTCCTTTGGCCCAAACCCAATAAGTCCGTCCCACTACTACCACTTCCGTCCACAGCAGAGCAACATCCAGCATTCCTATCCACCAAAACCCAAATACGAACGAACGACATCTCCATCGGCGTTCGGTCCTTCTTCCTCCAATTTGCAGCTCTGCCTTCCTTGCTTCTTCCTACGTCGTCATCATGGATCAGTGGCAGGGCTACCAGGACCCGGCCAGCGGTTCTCGTCGATATAATGGAAACCAAATGACGCCTTCTCGGGAGTACGGCCAACAACAAGCTGGTCAGATTCAGCCGTCCGTGAGCTTTAAGTACGATCAGTATCAGGGTTCGATCAATTCGCATTCCCACTCGCAAAATAGCGCGACGTCGCCAATTGCCACCCCGCAGCTACGCGATGGAAATGGGGACGTGCCAATGCAGGACGCCCATGATCCCTACGGCGGGGGAACCAAATATCCGTTGCGGCCACATCACTCGGCGCACGTTTCTAGCAGTCGGTCAGCCAATCTGCACTCGCCTTCCGAGCCCTCGGCTGCAGCACAGCGATATTCGCCCATGGAGGTTCTGTCTCCAACCTCGCCCTACGGATCGAAGAATCAGCCGCAGGGCCAGTTCTCCTCCCCTCATAGTCAACGGCAGTCGCCCACCCGAGGCGATTATCAGGCTCAAAGCCCTTACTACGGCAGGCAGACCTCACAGCTTCCACCCATCACCCCGTACGCGAATGCATCGGACGGCTACCCGTCCTCGGCCGTAACGCCGCTCGACGGTACTTACTCTAACGACCCGAAGTCACCACCGAGACGAGCGTTCCAGCCGCCCCAGCCGGCTGAGAAGAAGCCAGTCCCTCAGTTTAAGAAGTTGGCAAACGTGGCAGATCTCAGACCAAAGGTCAACCCGCAGCCGCCCTTCCGGCGTGCGAATCCCGAAGGAGGTTTTATAAGTGTATGTGCTCACGTCTTGAGATCGCATTGACATCGGTCACCTCGTCTAACATTTGCTGTAGCCTCTGCAAGCCCTCACTGTCCACCTACCTGCGACTTATCGCATTTGCAACCCCAACTTCAAATACGAATCATCACGAAACCCCCGTCGAGTCCTCACGAAGCCCAGCAAGGGAACAAAGAACGACGGGTACGACAACGAAGATAGCGACTACATCCTATATGTCAACGATATCCTTGGATCTGAAGAAGCAGGGCACAAGTTCGTAACATCCGGGCTTATAGCGTGACATGACAAACTAACTCTGTACCAAGGAACCGCTATCTCATCTTGGACGTTCTTGGACAGGGCACCTTCGGGCAGGTTGTCAAGTGTCAGAACTTGAAGACGCAGGAGGTTGTTGCTGTGAAGGTTATCAAGAACCGTACAGCATATTTCAACCAGAGTATGATGGAAGTCTCTGTACTGGACTTGGTATGCTCGATTCTCCATCAGCGAGGGCTCGTCGAGAGGCTAACTATCACGTAGTTGAATACAAAACTCGACAAGAACGACGATCATCACCTTCTCCGACTCAAGGATACATTTATCCACCGACAGCATCTTTGCTTGGTATTCGAATTACTAAGCGTCAACCTGTACGAGCTCATCAAGCAAAACCAGTTCCGAGGTCTCAGCACAACGCTCGTCCGGGTGTTCGCCCAGCAGCTACTTAACGGCCTAGCTCTGTTGAACAAGGCGCGACTCATACACTGTGATTTGAAGCCCGAAAATATCCTACTCAAAAACCTCGAAAGCCCAATCATCAAGATTATCGATTTCGGGTCGGCCTGTGACGAACGGCAGACGGTGTACACTTACATCCAATCACGGTTCTACCGCTCGCCTGAAGTCTTGTTGGGGCTCCCGTACTCATCGGCGATTGACATGTGGTCACTCGGCTGTATTGTAGTCGAGCTGTTCTTGGGATTGCCGCTCTTCCCCGGTTCGTCCGAGTACAACCAGGTTTCGAGAATCGTTGAGATGCTCGGTAACCCACCTAACTGGATGATCGAAGTTGGAAAGCAGGCCGGAGACTTTTTCGAGAAGAGGCAGGACGAATTCGGGCGTAAGACGTATCATCTCAAGAGTATGGAGCAGTACTCTCGGGAGCGTGGAACGAAGGAACAACCTAGCAAGAAGTATTTCCAAGCCAGCACCCTCCCTGAGATCATCAAGACGTACCCGATGCCACGCAAGAATATGAAGCAGAGCGAGATTGATCGAGGTAAGCCGTCCCCGGGCCAGAACGCGAGTGCGGTACTAACGGTATTCAAGAAATGAACAATCGAATCGCCTTTATCGATTTCGTGCGAGGACTGTTAACCATCAACCCGCTCGAACGATGGTCGCCACAACAAGCGAAGCTGCATCCTTTCATCACCCAGCAGAAGTTCACTGGACCTTTCGTGCCGCCGATGAATCTGAAGGCTAGTTCCCTCAACCGATCTCCCGCACCAGGAACTCAGCAACAGCAACAAGCCGCAGAGCTCAGCAAGCAAAGAGCGCAAGCCGCTCAAGCCCAGGCTAACGCCGCCGCTCAAGGATCCTACGCTATTCAGGGCTCCCAGTATCCCCAGTCGCCGCATGGACAGCCTCCCATGTACGCTGGCAACGGCATGTATTCTCCGGGCAGTAGCCACGCGGGTGCCCCACCACCTTATGCGAGCCAGCAGTCACCGTACGGGCCCATTGTTATGAACCAGGCGCCGGCACAGATGCCCGCCGTCAACTATGCCAGTGTCCAACAGCCAAACTTATACCAGCAAGCTACGGTTCGAGCTGGTCGTCAGCGTGCCTCAACAATGGACCAGCAGCAGAACGGTATCCCCGCGGCAATTCAAAGGGTCGCTAGCCATCTCGATCCGAACCAGCCGATTCGCCTGCAGCCAAGCCCGGCATATTACCCACCACCGGCCGACGGAGGAATGGGAATGACAGACCCTGGAGCAGGTAGGGTTGCCGGCAGGAGAGACAGCAGGGCACACAGAGGCGCTGGCAGAGGTAGTAACCGAGACTTCATCCGGAACCTCGAGGAGCGCACCCTAGAAGAAGGATTCGGTCAAAGTCCGTGGCATTGAGTAGATCCCATGCGACACGTATACACTACATCTGGTACGCCTAATGTTGGACTTGGATACCATGATCTGGCGCTTCCCCGGACGCGGTAAGTGCGGCGCAATGAGCGTTGATTCGGGAGGTGCGAGTCGCTCCCACCCTTTTGGTGGCACGTCCACTTGCCCAGAGCCTACGATCGCGCTATTGGGATTTCAGTTTGAGCTCTGTTGAAGCACTAGCTTGCGGCATATGCGGGAGAACACGCTTGCATACAGGCTTATGGGGGCTTGTAAGATATGTGGGGCTGAAGAAGCACAGCGCGAAGACCAGTGGCATCCGCGTTTGGTTTTCCTTTGTGTTGCATCGCAAACTGAAATTGATGACACGTGTCTGCACATACGTCCCGGGGTTTCTCAAGCAAGACGCCCATCAACCGCCCGATACATAGCATACTTGGAGATACTTGGGGAGATCCGTGAATGGCCACGATGGCGAGCTCCATTGCTCCCCTGCGGAATTCTAACCGTTGGACATGTGTTTCAACCCGTCCGCCCGGTCTACCCAGGACAACCTGCATAATCCGAAACGAGTTGTGCTGTCTTCACGCTCACCATCACATATGCCATTCTATTCTCTATATCTTGGGGGGTTGGACTGACTGATGGGCTTGCTCGCCATAGGTAGTCTGGTTCTCTTTTCTTTTCGTTGGTGAAAGCTCTTTTACGTTCGCCGCGCCATATGGAAGCCCATTGGGACTTGCGAAGGGTGTATTATTTTGGTTTGGACGAGGCACCGTGATGAGGGGAACGTACTGCTGTTTGGCTGATTGTGCGGGGCTGCGGAAAGGGGGTAGGCACGGACGAAATATGACTTGCAGCGACGGCGATCAGCAAACAGCGGTTTTATGTATGTATTCACGAAGAATGAACGGGAAGGGATGAGGGTGGCAATGTGGCTCGAGGAGGCGGCGCGGAAGGGGGGAAGCAGGCAGTCGAGCAGGTAGGGAGACAGGTAGTCGAAAACGGCGAGGAAAACGTGCATCACAGCTCTTCTGTTGTGCACGCATGGAACTTGGGCTCGGGGTTCCTGATGCCCAGCAATGATATCAGTGCTGTCTGTGATGAGCACCACGGCTTCGATCTTATGTCGTTTGGCCGGCCCCCTCCGGCTCCCGAGTTCAGAATAATGAAGGAGGGGATGCTGCCTATATTATTTACTGCGGCCGAATGCCGGGAAAATGGCGTCGCGGGTTAAAGGTGGGCAGGCAGGTAGGTACCTGGGTTTTTATATATTTGAACGCTGGCGCGCCAATTCCCACACGGTCATCGTATTCGACTCCAGAATCTACCACAACGTGCGGAGGAAGCACATGTGCGTCACGGCCGACTGCCTGGGATCGCCATGACCCGGAGCAGCTCCGGTCAGCCGGAAGGCGACCCTGGCCAGCGGAGTGGAAGAGAAATCCCCAAACATCCATCCCCTGGATCAGTCGAGTCAGCCAGTTAACTGACCTTTATCTATCTCGGTACCGTACCGTATCCTTAACCAACCAGATCCTAAGAAACAGTTGCGATCTTATAAGAGGGGTACCGTACTCGAAAATCAAATGTAGTTATAATCACTTGCTAGCACGGGTAGACATGCTTAAACCATTTATTAACGTTTCCAGTTCCGTGTCCGTTGTGTAAGGTCCCACGCTCTAATCCTCGCTTCTGGAAGCGGCTCTAGCATCTCCCCTACCGTTCTATACAGCTCACTATGACCATCTCGGTCTTCTTCGTTCGCCAACCTCTCGATTTCCCTGCGCATCTTCTCCACCTCGGCCAACCAAGTGCTCATCTGCCGCACCGCGCGCATCTTCTCGTCGGGTCGGCAGACCCCGTGCACGTGCCTTATCATCCATTGCCGGTATAATGAGTCCGGCAGCCCGGTCAGGCGCAGTGCGAAGAGCAGCACGACGCCCAGAGCAAAGATGTCCGATGGCTCTTCGCGCATCTTGGAGCTGAGGAACTCGGGCGGTAGGTACCAGGGGGTGCCGGCTTGGAGACATTGACGCTCTTCGTGACGCAGCGATGCCAAGCCGAAATCTATAAGCACCGCCCGGCCGTCGGCGGCCGAGTACAGGATATTGGCGGGCTTTACATCATTATGCAGCACGCCCACGTCGTGCAGGGAAGCGATGGCTCCCGCTATATCTGCTAGGATGCGGCGGGCGTCGGCGATGGTACCTGTGAACTTGTGCGTACCGGTCTCGGTCCAGTGCGGCCACGAAGCCAGGGAGACGGCGTCGACGTGCGCTTGGTACATGGTCAGCAGCCGAGCGTCCGACGAGATCATGCTCACGATGGCGGTGTTCTCCCGCTGAGACAAGGCCTCGGTGAGAAAGGAGTGGATGCGCGTCTCCTTCAACCACATCTTGGCGGAGTGCATCAAGCGATTTTGCTTCCCCACTTTAAGAACTTTCACAACGACAAGCTGACCAGGTGTCTCGGCCTCGGAATGAGACGCAGTGAAAACCTGGGCAGAATGGTTGCCGGCGATGTGGTCCCTGTAAGTCAGCGAGTACTGAAACCCACCATCCGCCCCTCTGATGTTAAGAGACTGGCCCTCTCGCAGTGCTAGCAGTGGGTTCGGAGAGACCAGTCCAACTTCCCTAGCCCGGCGCCGCACGATAGTGTGCTTCTCATCTCGTGTCTCCTTGCCACGCTTGCGCTCGTGAGCCGAGGCTTGCGAGGCCTGCGAATCCTCTGGGAGCCTGCGACGCTTCCGATCATCCCCGATCGGAACAACGGGGGTAGCCTCAACCTCAAAGAAGCGGCGCGGCATGACTTTGAGGTCTACAGCTACTGCAGGCCCATCCTTGCCTGGTGACTTTGCCTTCCCGGTGTCAATACTATCGCGGGCTTTGAGCGAGATGGTTACATACCTGAAGCCTCCACGTACCTGGCGCCACGTCGATACCTGCTAGCGGGTAGACGACGAACGGCTGCTCTGGGTCTCCCGATGCATCACCCCCTACAAAGGTAATGTGGATCGGCGTCTCCTCATCCTTATTAAAGCAGTAGACTTGATCCTGACCAGGGTCAAAATACACTGTGCAGTGGATTTCGCTGCGTTCGGGAGGCAGCCTCGCGTCGATCTCATAACCTGGAGCCTGCGCCGTCTGCGTAATAGCAGCGACGGCGACAGGGGCCATGTCGGCCACGGGCAGTGTAAACCACGAAATGCCCGTCGTCGTCCCCGAGGGAGGAGGACGTAAAGCTGCAGCTATCTCTAGAGTTCCTGTGGAAGGCCTTATGTCGACCTGGGTTCCTGTTGCTGTCGGCATCACGGCCAGGCGAACTTGTTCCGTGTCCCACTCCTCATCCGTCTCTGACGATTGAGCCGGCGGAAGGCACAGGCTGTGCAAGCTGATGCCATGTTGTTGTGAGAAGGGCTGCGTAGATTCTGTTCTGTCTGAAAAGGGCTGTGTGGATTCAGTCTGTTGAGTGGTGATGTTGACTTGGGACATGTTTTAAATAGATTTTGAATCATGAACAAGGGGATCTTGAAAGACCGAGTACGTACCTCGTAGGTAATGCGAGTATTGGTAGGATGTTCCCTATGCGAATACATAATTCTCGCTATTATGATATGCGCTTGCCGAGTTAGACTAGTATGTCTCTCTTTACCAACCCCCTTCTCCCCCTCTCCTCCTCCCCACATATACTTGGATATTTGGGGTGGAAGGGCCACAGGTATTTCATCTATTCGAATGCTGGTTGGGGCTTGGATACTCTATCAGCCACAAAGTCACACCAGCCACAATAAAACATAAGCCTCATTAAATACCGTAAGCCACACTAAGCCACACTTGAGGCTCAACCTGCCTGGTGAACTTAACGTTACTTCGTAATTCCAAGAACATTCAAAAGACGACATTCCAATCAAATCAACGAACTAAACATCCATTAGTACAACGAACTCATCGGCTCTCGTCGAAACAGAACACGCCCGAATATGGAGTTCGAGTTCCCACGATTCAAACCCGACTACGTCCGCCAACCGGAACTGCGCTGGGAATGGTGGCGCTTCGGTCTCTCGCCCAAAGAAGCCCTCGCCCTGCACGATCAGTACAACACCATCTCCCTGCCCATCCTCGCTCCACAAGCTTTTCACGTCGACCTTGCCGAGATGTCCAGCAGTGCAGCTACCGTTGAGGAACTACACGCCCGTCTGGCCCAGCGTGGCAAGGCCCGACGCGCCGAGGTCCTCAAGAGCTGGAGAGACACCGGCACTCTACTGGTCGCCGAGCCTGACTGGGAGACGGACAAGAGCCGGCTGCTAGCCCAACTCTGCAACATGACAGGCGAGCCGAGTCTCGACGCGATACTTCAGTTCATGTTTAGTCATCTGCCTGACGACAATCGCTACGCTCAACGGTTGGCCGCGAAACATGATGACAACGTACGCCTGCCATCGTCCCCACCAATGTCGCCACGCAAGCGGCGTCGTTGCGATGATATACCACCGCCCGAGTCGCCGCCTGCCAAACGTATTATGAGAGAGATGAATGGCAAGAGCACGGAGCAAGAACAAGAGGGGCAGGAAAAGATGGCAAGGAAACGTGGCAGCAGAAAACGCAGTCGATCAGACAATACACCATCTGACGCACTACCGGATACACAACCATCCAAAAAGCCGAGGAAAGAGGAGGTTGAGACAGCTTCGCCGGGGGAAATGACTGAAAAGAAGGATCCCATACGAAGGCCGGCCCCGGTACAAGAACCACGAGTACTTGAATCGCAGCGGGAGCGGGAGACAGATATAAGCCAACCATCACCGGTCGCCGACTGCCATCAATCACACGGCGACGATCCCAGTCCGAAGCATTCTAGACACACCTCCAACGTTGACCAGCATCAGCGGCAAGACGAGAGATATGTAGAGGACTATGGAAGTGCCGATAAGCCCTGGTCAAGCAGCAGTGATACGGAACAGGCGGATCCAGCACATCCTAGGGAAGAAGAACAAGAGGAGCTTATGCCCAAACCCGAATGTAATCGGACTTTCGACTACCAGCCGCCTTTATCGCCCCCTATCTCACACGAGAGTCCTGGTTCGGAAGGCCACAGCTTCGCTTCGTCACTAGGAGATTCGACCTGAAGCAAGCACAAACGACTCCCGTATTGGAAATGTCGAGACTCGGGACTGCTTTGACCCCCAGTTTGGCTCTAGCAGGTTCGCACATCCAGACAGTGTCCAAGCTCGGATCGCTCCGACCACCAGTGACCGTGTAGCGACGGCGCAAGGCAAAGCCTGCACGAACTACTACTTCGTGCACGAGGACTTGCGACAGCCGCTCATCCAGGGCACGGCCGAAGCGTCGAGGGGTAGATGCCGCTAAGACCGTTGAGATCGTCCGCCGACAGTATGCGAAGACGAAGGAGTACTCGACGATAAAGGCACGAAACTCTAGCATCATCGGCCTCGCCTGGCTAACTTCGGCTCCTACAGCTCAGCAGTGGGCGTGTACTGGTTATCCTGACAGGGTGGGGTGCAGCCAGCGACGTTAATTCTGAGATTGGCATGCCGGACGGGAGAAGAATGTGTGCTGGTTATCCTGACAGGGTCGGGTGCAGTCAGTGACATGCTTCTCCCCTCCAGCCATGTATTTGTACGAGTCGGTAGGCGACACGCCGAGGTGAAGATGTTATGACTAAGTCAGTGTCAGGCGACCCGAGGCGGACGCAGGAGTAGTAGACATATGCTGGTTATCCTGACAGGGTCGGGTGCAGTCAGTAATGTCTCCTCCTAGTCTGTCTCCGGAGAGTGAGCCAAGGGGTGCGTGTACCGGTTATCGTGACAGGGTCGCGTGCAGCCGGCGACGCATCTACCTTTTGGTCATTCCTTCTACGTCTCTACGCCGACGATAAGTCGTCAGAAGCCCCGATGCCAGGTGTGTCACTGTTGGAATTTAAGGCATAATCAGTCTAGGCCACTACAGTGTGGATACAGATCCTCCTTCGCCTTGGGGGGAGTATATACAGTTTTCTCCACTTCGTGTGCCTCCAGAGCTTTTCCGATCTATATACGATCTGTCATGATCCGGTTGCTTGCCGCCTGTCAGGATCAGCCCCGTGGCCCCAAGGCCTAGGAGACAATGCTATGTTGGGGGTAACGCCAACGAATCAGGAGCGATGTGGGGCCGATAGGGGCCGAATAGCAATATAGGTTATATGTTATACCTATATACGAAGCTACCTCCCTTTAGCACACAAAGGGACAAGACTCCGTCTTGAACCCAGATACTCGTATAGTGAGAATACAGTGATTGTGTGCCTGACCTATTCTTTCTTATCGTGACACCTGCCGCCTCTAAGATCGAACCTTAGCCTTTAAGCTTCTAACTAGCGTATATGTAATTAGATGTCAGCAGCTGTGATGATGATTTTGAAAGGGCTTGAAAGGGCTTTGATTGGGTGGCACTAGGACTGCAGGGATAAAGGGTCCACAAGCTATATTGGTTAGCTAAGGAGAATCCCACTATATAGTTACTCAACTGAGAGACAAGTACAAGATGCGAAGTATGGCCTATTAATCGACTACTTATTGATGTCAGTTATTTGTCTATCTGCCCGTCTGCCTGCCTGTCTGTGTGCCTGATATGCCACTCCAGTCAGCCAGCCTTCGAGTCCGGTCCGACCCGGTCCAGATAAAATACCTGCCTTCCCTGTCCGTGTGAATGGTCCTGATGACATGTTGGCCGTACTATGCCGGGGTATTAATAGTACGTGTATGAAATTCTGAAGACCTTTCCCTATGAACGATAGGCAACCGTCATCACTCGCTTGCTTGCTTGCTTGATCGCCTTACATTCGCAGTAGCTTCCTCTTCCCGTTTCCATTCGGGAAAAACTAATTCATCAAAATCCGTCTCGGCTCTGCTTCGGCCCAAGAACTTCGGCCCCGCCAGGTTAACCCCTTCCAATCGTTAGAGCGGCAATAGCGACGGTATAACATAGCGTGAAGCGGATAATTAGACAAGCAGAGGGCGGCCCCCAGTCGTCCTTTCCCTCAGAGCCGCACCTAGCCAAGAGACCTACCGAGCCGAGCGCCCGGTTCTGTTAAAGCCCCTGCCCCTGCGGCCGCCGCCGCCACTCGTGCCGTTCGTTCCGTTCATGACGAGATTATCACTGTATAGACCGCCGTTCGAAGCAGCGCCGTTGTAGTTGTCGGCGTAGCCCGCGTCCGTCTCCATGGGGTCGTCGAAACCCATCGAGCCGTCCACCACGACTTGATTACCGCGCGCCCGCGATTCATCAGCGCGCGGGCCCTTCGGCGCTGCGGCGGGCGCGGAGCTGCCGCCGGGACGCATGTATACATTGAGAGTTCTGCCATCGGCCTGAAAGTGGTCATTTCGTTAATACAACTAGTTTCAAGTATATGCTCAATGGGGCTGGGCAGGAGGTGGTCTGAGAGAGATGCAGGCAAAAGAGGGGACTGACCGTCTGGTTATGGAACGTCTCGATGACCCGATCTGCGCCCTCCTTGTTCTCAAACACGATCTCGGCGATTACGATCGGGTGGGTCTTAACCAGCCGACAGCTGCTGATCAAACCACCCACGGGGGTCATCGCGCTTTCTATATCGGCCGCTGTCGTTCCCGGCGCGAAGTTCTGGGCCATCACCACGAAGGGTCCGGCCAGTCCTCTGATCGTGATGCCGTGTCCTCTCGATTGCTGGGGCGGAGGCGGGCGAACCTGGTTGATCTGCTGTTGGGCGGCGGCCGGTGAGGATGTCGTCCGCGCGTATGCATTGGCGAGCTTGGCTGCGCGATTCGGGCGCGTCGGCGGGGGCTTCGGGAGGGCGGTACCAGGAGCATGAACACGCGCTGCGAGAGAGTTGGGGGCCGGCTGCTGTTGTGCTCTCGGTCTGTCCCTTCCAGTTTGGGATTGATGCAGGTCATGTGTCCATTCGGTATGGACATTGCCTGCGGGTATGCGCGCGGCGGATGAGAGTCGCTGAAGGTAATGTCAGAACTTTGCCATGCAGGGACGGAGGAACGATGCAAAGACATAGCAGTACCTTGTTTACTCCGACGCGGCTGGCTAGTGAGCCACCTGCTGTGGCCTTGATAGGCGCACTGGATCGTCGTTGGCTGTCCCTGTTGAAGATGCGAGCCGCTAACTCTTCATTCTTCTTGCGCTCTCGACCTATAGAGTCTGTCAGCTGAGTTGTCCCAGGATCTAAGCTGGTAAAACTGAAAAGCCCTCGATTCATAGCATGTCGCGAATCGAAGAATTGACTAGACATACCGGCATTGATGATTTTCTCGAACTCTACGGCATGTTCTTTGGGCATTGTGTCGAGGTAGCCCCTTGAGCCAGGGCGTTGCGACACCGAGGAAAGGGCAAGGGGGACTTAGTTGCTCGTACTCTCGACGGAGAGACCTTGAGATGATGCGAATAGTCAATATTTAATTGAGAATGGTGATCAGTATTCGGAGAAGATGAGGGCTCGACTGAGAATGGAATATCGGTGGTATGATATTAAGGATAAGTGGAAGGCTGAAATGAAGGCTGAGCTTGTGTTGGTGATGTTTGGAAATCTCGGAGTGTTTGGCGGCTGAGGACTGAATGTTTCTCCGCCAAGGGGTCAAGTCAACTCAATCAATCCTTGAAGGTCCAGGAACCCGGCAGCGCTAACTGTAGGTAAGTATAGTAGTAGGTAAGTACATGGCGCAGATAGTGCCAAAACACGTCTGCTTTCAAATGTTATGGCTGACAGACAAGGCGTGGCACGCCCGAGGGCCGCAATCGTGGCTGATGATGCTCTCTCGCGTGGCTTGTGTAATGTATGCATATTATGTATGCACGTTGTGTACTGTATGCACTGACAGCTTTATCTTATCAATATCTATCGAAATGGATAAACCAGTCCCAGTCCCAGTCCCCCTCCACAAAGTACATAGTGACTCGTCGAAAATTGTTGCCTCAGGCATCAAACGATTTTAGCGACCCTAAACTGAACCAACAGGGAAGGCTCCGCCCACACAAAATAACGTGCAGCAAGGGAAAATTACCGAATTTCCTTTGGGTGTTATTTTTCGGCCTTGAAATCTTCAATCAACACGTCCAACCTCAACCAGTCCTCTCCCCGTCAACCATTCACGAATTACGACATAGACCGGCATCATGGGTCGCGTGGTATGTGAAGAGAGGCCGGAATTGATATTCCTGCACGGAATGCGATCCATAGAACATCTGACACTGATATTTCGCCTTACAGATTCGTAACCAGAGAAAGGGCAATGGCGGTATCTTCAGTAAGTAACTCGACCATCGCCGGTGTCACACAGTCGCTCCTCTTTCGTCTATTCCGATCTCGAATTGCTATCTATCTATAACCGAACGGGTGGTCGTTCGAATTGGGATTATTTTTAGCTCACATGTCGACTTCTCTTAGCCGCCAACACCCGCCTGCGAAAGGCTCCTGCCCAGTTCCGAAACCTCGACTACGCCGAGCGACACGGTTACATTCGGGGTGTTATCAAGAACATCATCCACGACCCGGGCCGTGGCGCGCCTCTCGCCCAGGTCGTCTTCCGTGATCCCTACAAGTTCAAGACCCACAAGGAGACCTTCATCGCCAACGAGGGCATGTACACCGGCCAGTTCATCTACGCCGGCAAGAAGGCCGCCCTGACCGTCGGAAACATTCTCCCTCTCGGCTCCGTCCCCGAAGGTACCGTCGTCTCGAATGTCGAGGAGCAGCCCGGTGACCGAGGTGCCCTTGGCCGAACCTCCGGCAACTACATCACCGTCGTCGGCCACAACCCCGATGAGGGCAAGACCCGAATCAAGCTCCCTTCGGGTGCCAAGAAGATCATCAGCAGCAGAGCGCGAGGCATGATCGGTATCGTCGCTGGTGGTGGCCGTACCGACAAGCCCCTCCTCAAGGCCTCGCGTGCCAAGCATAAGTTCGCCGTCAAGCGCAACAGCTGGCCCAAGACTCGTGGTGTTGCCATGAACCCCGTCGACCATCCTCACGGTGGTGTAAGTAGACCCCGGGTCGCTGTGGAACTGTTTTTGGGAATGCTGACATGGCGGGTCTCTAGGGTAACCATCAACACATCGGTAAAGCTTCTACCATCTCGAGATATGCTGCACAGGGTCAGAAGGCGGGTCTTATTGCTGCGAGACGGACGGGTCTGCTACGTGGTACCCAGAAGACGAAGGAGTAAAATGTTCCTACGGGTTATGGTTCATCACGGCGGTTGGAGTTTACTTGATTGCGCTTTGCATCTCTGTAGGTACTGGCGAGCTCAGATATGAAATTAGGCTCAATGGGAAGTACCCGGAAATCATCAAGAAATGTCACGTCAAACATGTTCGGTTCCCCAATGTTCTGTAATTCGTGGGAGGCGGCCTGGAGTGTTCAGACGTTGGGAATTTTACGTACTCCTCAGGAGGGCAACGAAACCCGGTGACCAAAGGGCAGAGTGCAATAGGAGAGCGAAACCGGCAGGCTCCATGGGGTTTTTATCCCTGCTATATACCACTGCCTTTCTATATCGCAAGCGATGACAGCAGGGAAGCGGGACAGCGAGTGGTGTTTGCAATCATCCCATATGCTTGATTTCACATCATAACGCAGTTTGACCCTTACAGTATGAGATCGTATGAAAGGCGGCGGCTCCGTACATAATGGAAGCAGCATCCAATACTTTTCTTCACTCATACCCAGTTATGTAGGCCAAACCAAATAAGTAAAACACTAAGACCGTTCTATATTATCACCCCTACTTAATGATGAGTCTCACTAAGCCATGGAAAGCAGTGCATATCGCACGATATATGGGCACCAAAGATCACGTCACAAGCGATCAGTCAGGCGATGTTCGAATGAGAGCGTTGACACAACCAACGTCTACTAGAGCAGTCTAGCGTTGCCATAAAAGAACACACTTGCTCTAACTTTATGATAGACCGCCCGTAGTCAGAAATAGACTTATCAGACCGAAGAATATAGTCGAAGATGGCGACGCCTACCATATTACAACGCTCCCAGTTGCTTACTCGGGCACCTAACGTAATCTTAGGACGACATCGATGCTGTTACTCGGCTTCGACCGCACGCAAGTCCCAGCTCTTAAGCCCCACCACAAACCCCACCAGTAGCCCCACCGGTAGCGGCGCTACCCTCAGGTCCGTCAGGGTCCCTCATGTTCATAAAATCCTCCCCCGCCATACATTTCCCATCACAACCTCGATCACACATCGACAACCCACCAGACTACTCTTCACCATGGCCGCCAACAAGGAATTCGCACTCCTCTGCTTGGAGAATCCTCTCCTCGGTGAGTTTATGTTCTTTTCTGGGATACCATTGCAACCAAGTTGTCATATCACGTCTGGCTGGGATTCGAGGGGTATCAATTCTTTTGCTGCCCCTCCTTTAGGAAGTACTCGGGTCCGATTTCAGTGTACCCAAACTACCATGCCAACTTCCTATGGATGATACGGGTGAATCTGTGACGCGATAGAATGAGAGGCGGAGAAATTTTCGACGGTTATTGTAGAAGTCGAATTAGAACACCATTATTCATCGTCCCTATGTCCAGTGGTTCCGAGAAAAGCACACCGCTAACACGGACACCCCTCAGACATCCAAGCCGTAGGCAGCCAGGAGCTTCTCGACAAGTACGGTCTCAAGGCCAATGATGCGATTCTGGCGGACTCGAAGCACCTCCCGCTATACGAGGAGCTTCTAAACAACTACGATGCGAAGCTGATTGCCGGTGGTGCGGCCCAGAACACCGCCCGAGGCGCCCAGTACATCTTACCCCCAAACAGCGTCGTCTACCTCGGCGGCGTCGGCGATGACAAGTACGCCGCCATTCTGAAGGATGCCGTCCGTGAGGTCGGCCTGCGCGTTGAGTACCGCGTCGACCCTAAGGAGCCCACCGGCCGCTGCGGCGTCGTTATCACGGGGCACAACCGGAGTTTGTGCACCGATCTGGCGGCCGCGAACCACTATGATCTCGACCACCTGAAGAGCCCTGAGATCTGGAAGTTAGTCGAGGGTGCGCAGTTCTACTACGTTGGAGGCTATCACTTCACGGGTACGTCTGCATTTTCCTCTCCCTGAATCGGACATCAGGCCTTTTCCACCTGTCTGCCTACTAATGCCGTTCCCCATAGTCTGCCCACCTGCTATCCAGGCCCTGGGCGAACACGCCGCCGCGAATGACAAGGTGTTCGTCGTGAACATGTCCGCGCCGTTCATCCCCGAGTTCTTCAAGGACCCTCTGGACGCGTCGGCGCCCTACTGGGACTACGTCATCTGCAACGAGACGGAGGCCGAGGCGTACGCCAAGTCGCACGGCCTGGCCAACCAGACCGACATCAAGGTCATCGCCAAGGACATCGCTAACCTTCCCAAGGCGAACAAGAAGCGGGCCCGTACCGTAGTCGTCACGCACGGCACCGAGCCCACCGTCGTCGCCGTCCAGGGACAGGACGACGTGAAGGAGTATCCCGTCCACGCCATCGACGCCTCGAAGATCAACGACACGAACGGCGCGGGTGACGCCTTCGCCGGCGGCTTCGTTGCGGGGCTCGTCCAGGGCAAGCCCCTCGAGACTTGCGTCGATATGGGACAGTGGCTCGCGCGGCTGAGCATCCAGGAGCTGGGCCCTTCGTAAGTCTTTCGCCTTTTTCATCGCAATCTTCACCCAGAAGAAGAAACAGTAGCCGCTAACTTGGGAACTTCCGCCACAGATATCCCTTCCCCAAGCAGACCTACCAGGCCTCTTCCTAGTTTATAGTAAGAGCCACGGTGGCATATCTTTGTCGTTTACTCAACTTTACGCAAAGGCTCGGCGTTTCTATCATCTAGAGAGGAGGGATGGATGTCTTTTGGGGTTCGGCGGGGCGAAAAAAATGATGGCCTGCTTACGCTGTGTTTCAACAACTGACAGGGATTATTATTGCTCTTCAACAGTTGGAGTTCTTTACAGTGATCTGAATATTGGGATGATTGGCATGGCATTTAACTGTACATGGCTGGATTTTGTTATTAGTCTACATACATACTTAGAAGTAGTTGGTCAGGCTAAGAGAGGGAAGCCAAACCGGAGCCAAGCAAGGTCTCTTGGCTCACTCAGCTGGGTTGGCCCGAATAGGACTTTTTGAGTTCTACTGATTGCCTGAATGCGACGTTGAGTGGGAGGTTTTGACAGAGGGTGGGGAATCTATCTTCTCTCTCTGTAGGCTTCATAACTATGAGCCTCTTACACCATAGAATATACACCTTGTAAGACGTATTCTTCTCAGCCAAACATGTCATCTTTCCACCCTACCCGAGCATCATTCCTGTGCTCTTTTCAGACAGCCATGAGAAACCCAAAATTTAGATCCCCCGAAGTCTCTTCTTGTATAGCAGCAGTTGTCTATTCGCCTAGCATACTCTCCCCAAGCAAGAAGTAAAGCAGCTCTTATGTCCAATAAGCTTCACCAATTTCTAATACTCAGTTCCAAGCATCCTCTTCCACTTCGTCTATACGCACTCACACTAACAAACCTCAACTACTGGCAATCACTCGCTCATAACCACCAGTTGCCTCTGTGCAACTCCCCCCTCCCTCAGAGCTCCATTGCATAGATATATATACAGCCTGAATCTCACACACATCTTCCCATTCTATCACTTCCAGCAACTGGCTATAGCCCTAATCAGTGTTTCTAACATGCCCATTGCATCAACTCAATACCTATGAGTCTCCAAGCACACCAGGAGACTCTGGGCTATATCGCCACATGGAAACTATTACCTTGCGCTCCTTCCCGTTCTACAAAGCTTCGAACAGGCTATACGTCTATCTTCTGATCCATTAGTCACGTTTTCAAACTATATATCCGTCCCCAACCACGAACAACAACTGCGCACCTTCCCTTCTTATAGTGTTTTCCGCAATACGCTATAGGTTTAGCTTTTAGTGTTCTCAACCACCTACATCTTCCATCCTCCACAACATCATCTTCATCTTCATCCTCTCACCTTATCCTGTTCAACGTCCTCTTCTCTAGAACTCATACTCTTCGGGGATCATCCTCTTCAACTCCTCCAAATTCTTCTTCTCCAAGACTTATCCTCCTCGTAACTCATCCCCTTCGAGCTGTCATCTCATCAGCATCATATTCTTCAATCGTGTCTTCTTCTTCTTCAACTCTGGCAGTCTCCGATATGGGTATTTCGGTGCATTGACAATAGTCTTCATGTCTTCTGACAAGCTCGCTTAGCTAGCCATCTCAGAGATCAATTCTACGATACGTTTGACTACACTTGAGGCCTACGAAGTGGTAGCATCTTCGGTTTTCATCGAAGAACCATCTTCCATCCAATTCCATCAAATTTTTCTTCGCTGCCCTCTCGTCATCGCTGCCGCTCCCGTTCGTTGATGTTGAGCGACTGGCTGCACGAACGATCATCGCTCGTCTCTACTCCAAGCTCTTGGCGTCAATGATCTTCAACGCCATCCCGCTTTCATCAAATATCTTTCTTCTCACCGTCTCTCTAACATTTCCCATCATCTCCGTCATCGCTACATTGTCATAGATATTGTTGTCCATCACTGATCGTGTCTCGACTGCCTCATTGATCGTGTCCTTAGCCCAGATGACTATTCCTGTACAAAAATCTTCCCGACAATCTTGCTTACATCGAAAATGTTCTCAAAGTCATCACGTCCCCCAGGAGATTCCCCAATCATCCCGCCGTTAGAAAGCTACCTGAACATCAAGTTGAACAAATCTTCCAGTTTAGCATCCTCCATCTTCTGTAATTCTATATCTATTCTCCAGTCACACCAGCAAACCTTCGGCGGCTATATCTCGTGCGAATCTAAACCATTGCGCACCTTCCCTGTTGATGACCCTCAGCAACCGACTATACTGTAGGTCCATGCTTTCGTTCAACTTAGTGTTCTCAACAACATCCACTGCTCTATCCTCAGCAGCCTTACGCATTTCACTTTCACCTTGTTCAATCTCCTAGTCTTCGAGGCTCGTCTTCTTAAACCTCAGTGTCTTCCAAGATGGTCAACAAGGTTCTTGGAAGAGCAGTTATGAGATGTTCACGACTAAGGAACGTAACGACTCTATCTCGGCAATTCTATATGTGTCTTCTCAACCACATCACGAAGCTTTCGGCAGCTATATAACGTAGGTAATCCATCACTGCTGTACACCTTCCCCTTTTAGAACGTCTTCTGTGATACCTCATAGCCTCAGTGTTTCTAGCTGTTTATCCTCAACTTTATCTTCTTCAACTCCATCCTCTGCAAAGTTGGTCTTCTCAACCTTATGCTCTTCAACCATACTCTCTGTCTCCTTCAACACTGGTCCTCTTTAAACCTTATACTCTTCAAAGCTAATACTCTTCGAGGCTCTACTGCGCCAACACCATGCTCCTCAGCCCCGTCCCCTCCAATACCTGGCTTTGCTTGCTGCCCTGTTCAGTCTTATCCCTAGCCACATGGTCACTGGCCTAAATCGACTTTGGCTCGAAGACTAAGCATACTTAGCCATCGTCCGCCTTCTGGCAGGATAATCTTCCAGTACCATAAATCTATTGTACTGGGAATTTGCCTAAGTCTAGTCAATCCTCTACACTTCAGCCATAGACTGCTAGCTATAGTCTTATGAAGCTCTTCTCTCTCAGAGATGAGCTGCCTTACAACCCACAGCGATATGCCCTCAGTGCGCGATGGGTGGTCTCTTCTCCATATCACAAGCACATATATAACCACACACCACAGGCGATATCTCTCGAGACAGCCGTCTCCGATGCTGTCTCTCTTCTTTGAATCAACTCTTTTCCGACGAATCTCTCGTATTATCTGGTAGCATCTTCCTGAAGATTGCAGAGACCCAAAAGTCCACGCTTTAGCGTATTCGCAGCCGACGAGAGGTGGTGCAGCATGCTCAAGCCACACAGCATGTTATACACAAACTCGTGCTTCTTCTGCTGGCTATACTCTTCCAGTTCTCTTCCCTCCTTCAAACAAGTTGCCTTCCAATTCAGACATCTCGTACATTTCACCGCTGCCATAACTACCAACCGCATCCGCAATCGCGGCCGCGGCCACACCCAGAACTGCCACCATAGTCGCCTCCTTAACCGAGATCAAAGACGTAGCTATTCTCACTGATCGAATATTGGGAGTAGACCTTACTATCCGCGTGAGTTGGGCCACCATCGCGAGGTGCTAGAAAGGTTACTACAGGGATGGCATGGCCGTTAAGTGTTGGCCCCAGGAACACGGACTACGTCTGGCTATCCCCGGGAGTACAGGAATAGTGAAGGCTCTGCCACCATCGCCAAAAAAAGCCCTCTACTAGTTCTGCTACCTCTCGATAATTCGCAACAGCTGCAAAGACTCTGGGAGAAGTACATCAAGGTGACTTCATCCCCGCTCGAGATCCAATACACAGCTGTAAGTTCATACCTTATCCCACAGCTAAAGTGGTCGTATACTGACCAATAGAGATGTTGGACCACTTGACGACTGACACGGTGTCTGGTCCCGCCAAAGGTTGCTTCGAGCAATGGACTATTAAGTCTTCCAGCTTCTGGTCGCATAGTCGTGCCCTAAAGCTTTTCGAGCTCTCTAAACGGCATCCCAACACTGATGTCATATATGTTGAGGTACACTTCTGAGGTCCTTCGGGATAGTCAGCTCAGGGCTTGTTCATCCAGGTACCGAGGGCTAAAAGAACAACTGGACGCCCACGCTGATGCATCTACTACCACCGGAACCAATCGAAGGAGTCAGGATCAACGGCAACGCCAAGTCATATGGTCGTCTTCCGGAGAGCATCTTCAGTCTGCTGAACCACACTGGTTTGACGTTTCTCGCTTTGCCAGCCGACAAAACGCATCATACCTCAATTGTGGCAAGCCTACTTTACCCCCTCAAAAATGGGGCCTGATCTTGATAAGGTAAGGCTCAGGGTGGGGACTAGACCAGCTACATCCATAAGTATAAGCCCCGACCGACGCGGTCCACGGACTTCATAATCAATTCAACTATAACAACTTCTTAACCCCAATACTGAATATACGCTTATGTCCGACAATTCCGTAGACAGATTATATTAAAGTGCGGTGCGCGTTCTAAAGCACCTGCAACTAGTCATGCAATATAACACAACTGATGTCCCCTATATCTGACAAAAATAAATGCGAGAACTTCGTTTTCTGTTATTATGGCTGTTATTATGTTGCTGTCAAAAGGCTACAGGCGTTCTGAAAGGGCGCATACAAAAAAAGGTGTATGATTCAGAAGCTAAGTGGGGCGGGGACACTCTGATTCGAAACAACAGTATTACCCCGCACTTGCTATAGTTAAGGACGCCTTTCTCGTTCTATTGCAAAGTTGTGAACTTTAATCCAGTAACTATTTGACACGTCCGACATGGCCGACCACATCCAGGATCCGTCGCTGCAGATCGCAGCTACCGAATTTACCAAGTTCCCATGCCTGCCTCCTGAACTTCGGTTGATCATCTGGCAGCTGGCCGTGCCCGCTCAGAATCGTTTCATCGATTGCCCATCACTCAGAAGAATCAAGAACGCGCCATGTCCCGTACTATTCCTAGTTTGTCGGGAATCCAAGTCCTGCGTCGAAATTTTTTACCAGCGGCTGCGGTTGTACGGTCGAAGCTGCAACCTGATAATGGGCGACCTCGTCCCTATGGATGATGATAAATATAAGGGCATACCTATTTCGCTGGATTACGACATATTCCTGATTCAAAGACGAAAGTGGTGGCTGTGGCGAACTAGCAGGTCTAACCCTGCGGCGGACGCGGAAGCCAGCCGCAAGCAGGGAAAAGAACTGACCCTAGTCTGTAAAAGGATCGAGAAATTCAGCGCATTAGGAGTTCGTCGTGTGTGCGTTACATGTCTTCATTGCGGCGTGGATAGAGGTTATAATGAGGCTAAACACGACTGGATTCGAGATCTCTGTTCGGATTGCTCGAACTTCTGCGAGAATATATTTTATCGCAATTCCAGGGGAGGTGTCTATACACAATATGGTCAGGATTGGTGTTGGAAGTGGGCACAGCGAGTGCAAGAGGTTTCATACCAGCGGCATGACTGGAGTCAAGCAAGACGGGTCTTCCCTCCTGACGGGCCATGTGAATGTTCTATATGTAAACCCTGGAGCAGGATGGATAAAGTATATCTTAAGCGGCTTAACTGTACCAAGCCTCATAGCCTAGATTTTGGTACACACGAGATACTCTTTGCGAGAAGGAGGGAACTCTGAGGAGGCGTCGGGACTAGTTAAACGCGAGCATATCTCATTCTGCCGAAATCCTTTCGTTGGCCACGGGATTGACGGAGATGAAGCGTGATTAGTGTCAAGAATCTGAGCGCCTACAATGACGTAAGGTGAAGTAGCGATAAATATATGATATGTGCAACTTCTGCCTAGATTTCGCCAATGGTTGCGGAACGGTAGCGATTGAAAAGCAAGCCGTCTGCAAAGCAAGATGTATTACCAGCCTCCCAACGACTATAATAGGGCGTCCGTTTTATCGTCCTTGGAAAGGGTCCATCATCATTTACTTGGCCATTCCTTGAGTGTGACTTTAACCAGACTCTACATAGTAAGTCCTACATATAGCTCAAGATAAACAGCCACTCGAAATAGTCTTTTAGAATGAGCAGCGGACGACGTTAAATCCGATGAAAGGAGACCATCCGGGCCGAGGGGCGCCTCGTCTCGAGGGATGAGCCTGGCCTACGGGCCGCTAGAATGAGCCAGGGGGTGCCAGAAATAGATCCCTGAAATGATGCCTCGGTACGTACGTGTACTGGTCGCCCGTCTCTTGGAACTCTCCAGATCTCCCCCGAGATAGCATGCGGGAGCCGCTTGTGACCGCGAAAACGCGTCTAGGTGTTCCGAGTTTTCACATTTCCTACCACTTACCACGAGCTCTAACAACAATTTTTTCAAGATACGTCCGAAGCGTGGAAGATGGTAAAGAAAACGCACCGCGCGGTCTGCAAAGGCAGGACACCCGGCGATGATTCCATGTGCTATCATAGCAATACGCTTCCGGGAAGAGACCCCGTTCCCAGCCCTGACAATCGTACGAATCAAGATGAAAAGCAACAGATCAGGCATCCTAAGATCATCTTGACTGATTTCTTAGCTTGAGTGGGAGGGCTCGCGGATGGGCACAAAGCAGGGGTCACATGGTCGATTGATTAAGGCAACTGAACACCAGACGAGCTGTCTCTATATCGTGGACTCTGCGAAGAGGCTAGCAGGCATTTCGTGCTTTGATCTGGAGAACAAGACTCCAACAACAGCCAAGGTGCTACGCCCACCTCCCGTTCCCACGGCTCACAGCGCCCCAGCCCCCTCCTGGTCCCAGTATCATCGAGAACGTTTAGTCCAGCCGCAGGACATGTCGTCCAGCAATCTGTCGAGAAAAGCCCGAGGGCGTCCCTCGCCAGCAGCTTCGACGACGAACCGAGCGCTCCGGCGATCATCACTAAGCGCCATCCTTGTTCCGTCGCCGCCTGTAATTTGTTCAAGCAGCAATGGATCTGTTTCGTATCTGGACTTCATTCTTTTAAGTTCAGATAACCATTTCCGTTCTCTTTTTTCACTCCCGAAGAGGGAACATAAAATAAATAGTTCCCAGCTTTGTGCGAGCAGCGTTTGAAAGGTTGCCCGCACAAACACTACACACACTGACTGTTAGGTAGAACGATAGACCCCCCCCTCGCGGGAGAACGACGACAATGACATGACGATGATGACGACGGTGATGGTGACAATGACGATAACGACGCCGCCGATGCCCGAGGCGGCCGGCGCACACTCGAGCACCGTACTGCGCAAGGTCGAGCACCGTGCTGCGCAAGGTTACCACCGCCAGGCTCCCTAGCGTTCCTTGCGGCACCCACAGACGAGGATTGGCAGAAAGTCAACGCGTCGGCCTCGAATCAGATTGGCTTATTGGCCCATTGATACTCCATTCAGCCACCGTTGCGGACGAGGAACCCAGAAAGCTGGGGCTGTTTGTTGTATCAGCGGAGTAGATCATGGTAGGCTAGCTACCAGGGAGGAGAATGAATCGCACAAGGACTGTCGGAACGGGTTGACGATCTTGGTGCATCTTAAGCCATGGACATGCCCAACTCACAGGTGCAATCAGCAAGTCGGCTGTGAAGTTCTGGGAGGCGAAGATCAAAAAGAAGGCCAAGAAGAAGTTCGCGGTTACCTTGGCCTGAAAGCCCCTCCAGCCGCACCACCGTCTTTCTCGGCCCGCCATGTTGCCCCTATCAGCCCGTTCGTCGCCCAGCTCGACCCGTTAAAGACGATCGGCCTCGTAGGGCTCAGAACGGCCGCGGCTTGGGCATACCAATATTCCCGGCGCTAGCTATCCGGCATTATTCGCGGCACGGTAAATTACAGTACGAAGAGGCCAAACTAACAAAGAAGCGGGATACCCTCCAGCGCCAATTCCAGCTTACTATGGACCCGGTAGCCAGGCGGGTCCTACACACTGAATCGACATGCTGGAGGGCAAGACCGGCCCTGTAAGGCAGCAGAGAGAGATCTTGGAGGCTAATATGGTGGTCATCAACGTTTGCCTTCGCCAAATAGCCTACCAAACGGATTGGCCCGGCGGTCCCGACGAACCCGTTCCCGGATGCCGTCATCGACACGCGGGTTCTGCCGCCCCCCGCCGTGCCCCCCGCGCCGTTAATCGCGTCCAACCAGGAGCGGAACTTCGGTGTTATCGACTCTGGGTTGAGTGCCTACAGTAGACCAGAGCGAGATCGAGTAAGCGAATATAATCATATTCCAACCTTCTTATTCGATTTCGGAAATTGTTTTCATCGTCGCGTACTCTATCGGATCCCAGTGGCGTTGGCGGACGGGCAGCTCCTACAAACGTCTGTTTGATCAACTCAACCTCGTGGAGGGCGATCATTATACCTTGGTTAAGGGAGGAGAACCCATCATTCTTATGAACAGTGATGGGGAGGTTTGGGCGAATAGCTCCGAGGCGGCGATCGACTTCGCCGCGGCCGACGCAAAAATCAGATACGACAAGACACATAAAACCACAATGTTTCAAGATCGGCGACGAAGTCTACCTGAAATTACACGGCGGTTACCACCTTCCGGGAAAACCACCACCGCGCAAGTGGTCACACCACCGCATAGGGCCACTTACCGTCACAAAAAACGTCGGTAGCCTCGCATACGGATTGAATTTTCCCCGAAACTGGCGAGTCCAGAGAACAGTTTCAATCGCCCAACTGACAGCCGCACCAAAGGGCCCAGATCTCTTCAAACGTCGTCGCCCATCACCTGGTGCAGTAGTCATAGAAGGAGAGGACAACGAGTGGAATATTACGAGATGGAAAAGTTGCTTGATCGTCGTTAACAGACACTATCGACCGACTGGTTGACGAAGTCAGCGCCCAACGGGGCGATGTCTATATAGAAGATATCACAAGCAATAACCGGATGAAAGGCTGTCTGGTGGTTTGCCCCTGCCGGCACTGCTAAAATAATTAAACTTCTTTCTATTTAAATTGGTATACACTTATATGGTCTGATAGCGCGGCTAAATTATTTGCGGGTGGATGCGACGGGGGAGGTAGTTTCGATGGGTGCTAGCGTTGCTCTCCCAGCCAGTGGGCAAACGTACGATAGGACTATAAACACGCGATGAGAGCGTCTATAGTTATATCAACACCTAAACAGCTCTCGTAGATCTTCCACATGCGTGTGTATATACCACTTACCTTTGATACGCATCCTAACTAAGAGAGCATTATAATCGCCGCCCGCTGTAGACCGGCTTCCCTGATCTTGGTCCATCGATGACCCCCTCACCTACGGGCGCACCTGCCATAGTGCCAGCACTAAGCGAGAGCTTCCTTACTTCTGAAGATTGCTATGCCACGGTGACATATGACGCCTAGGTAGCTCGCCACGATTATACGCTGCTTAAGGGACGGCTCAATACGTAGTCCAGCGTCAACTCGTAACCTCTACCCAGAAACGATTATCGGCCCCAAGCTACGAGATGACCATTTGCCATCACAGCAAACAAATCATACATAGCGAACGAACAAATAGTAAAGAATGCTTGCTTGCAAGATCCCGCGTAATAACGGCGGTCGTGCTGACATGCTGCAGCAGACCGAACTATCTAGACTGAATGACTATCGTAGAGCAACTTCATTGCGGGACTATATCCCTCAAAATCGGCGCAAAAAATGCAAATTGCAATCTGCTTCCCTTCCGGGTGCGTTCACTTCCGCCGTCGCCATGAGAGACGAGCCGGTTGATCACACTCAGGCGTGATCCATTGACCTCGGTCTCAAATCGCATATCCTCCTAGCAACTTCCTGCTAGATCCTAGAGGAGGCTTCATGCTTCCTGCTCACGGACCACGGCAGCACTGAGCTGCGTGCACTTAGTGACTGGTGATATACGCTAGCGACGAGCAATTTCGGCGATGCTCATAAGCGTATTGGCGTCTGTTCTCAGAGACGCAGCCACCACGGAAGCTTTCTTAACTTCCAAAGCTGCGTTGCAATTGATGGTGGTGCACACCTCCAATACATGTAGCACATGTACTCGAGTCTAGTTTTCCCTAGCATCCTATGACTGGAGGGTGGATAGGAGACTCATGACAAGCCAGGTACTCACAGGACGAGTGGCGGAATGACAGCGAATGAAATCCGTATCGGAAATATCTTCACGAATGTGCATGAAGCACAGCAAGTATGCCAAACTCTCACTTCGCTTTCGAGCGAGGCTGGCTGTTGTCGTCTAGCAGCGCCGACTGCAGGATCTGCTTATCGTATGAGTCATCGACTTCGCCGACAACCTGCCGGAGCTGGTTGCGGAAGTGGGTCGGGTCGTCACGGCTATTATAACCGGGGATGCGGCCGAAGGGCGTGGTGGCATCGAAGAAGTTGCCGTTACAGGCCACAAGATTGGGAGGTGCGCGCTGGTTATGTCCGCCGGGCGTGCCCATGAAGATGCTACTGGGGTGGGAAAAGACGGGGGACAAGCCGGTTGTCGCCGGCCCCTGTCCAACCCAGGAGGAGTAGTTCCGCACGTCGCCCGAGTTAGATTGAGCTGGACCCTCCCAGAATCTTGGAGCTTGTTGAGGGAAACCGAAGTCGTTCCTACCGAGGCTGCTGGCAGTTGGGAACTGGTCTGGCCAGTTCGAGATGTCCGATGGTGACTGCTGGCTCTTCGTATTCTTGGCTCCAGGAAGTCCAGAACCAGTCTTTGGGGTGCTACGGGCACCGGCACGCCGGCTTCCTGGGCGCTCCAGGTTGTTTGCGGGGCTGCGGACACTACCAGAGGGTGTGGAAACGCCGGAAGCGGATGAAGTCCCAAGAACCGATGTATCCTGTTGCGGATTTCCACCTACAGGACTAGAGCCTTGATCGGCACCCTGCTTTTTATTACCGGCCGTGCCGAACTGAGCGTAAAGAGCCGAGGCTAATTTTTCATGGGCCGCCTTACGCGTCGCTGCCGCCGGATCGGCTCCATCCTTATAAGAGTAGCTATTCTCGCCTATAGCGTTGCGAGAAGCTCCGGGCATACCTGTAGTCGTTGCACCCAATGAGCCAACTCTCGAGCGTCTCCCATCCCCGGGCAAATTGTATTGAGGTGAATGGCTTACACCCAGGCCCTGATTCCAGGGCGTGTTCTGTCTAGCGTGAGGGGACCCAAGGGCCTCGAAAGCCGGCACCGCAGTTCTCGGCTTGTAAAAGTCTTCCGTCGTGGACAGAACCGGTCCTTGGCTGGCAGGCGAATGCGGTGTTGGTGTATAGAAGTAACCCCAAGGCAAGCTCGGGATGCTTTTTGCGACAGGTGATGGCTGCGCCGGGCTCGAAGACAACTGAGCAAATATCTCGTTGGCGGTTGAGGTGTTCATTCCGTAGCTCGTATCCGGCTGAGCTCGGCTTGATTCGGGGCTCGGACCCTCGGTTGGGTCAAGCAACTTGTTCACCATGTCGATCATCGCGCTATCCTCACTAAGATCCGAATCAAATACCGGTCCGCGCTGTTCCTCCTGGGTGGACTTTCCCTTCTCCGTTTGACCGGACTCTTCTGCTGCACCGTTGGGGACACCAAGAGAGGGAGGTTGGATCATGTCTTCTGAGTTTTGAGTATCTCGTGCCTCCCTTGAAAGCCGGAGCCCATTACCCTCGCGAACCGACTTGACGTCGCCGATGTTGAGCTTGTTGAGGATAGAGTCGATTCCGGTCTCATCAAGGCAGTCTATGATTGCAGCTTCATCTGTGTAGATCCAGGTCTCGATCTCCCGACCATCCCGAACCTTGGGGACTATGCCTAGAGGGAAGTCGGCACTGCCAGCAAGGAGGGCTCCACAACAAACAATGTCCCTGATACGCCAGATTGTCTCCGTATGGGGTTTATACTGACGGCCTAGTACTCGCTTCGTTGGCTTGCGAACCCTGTGTGTTGTTGGCGTATCGGTGCCTTGGACCACTTCACTCCGCAGAAACAAGGGTAGCCTTGGGTCGCTTAAGGGTCTGAGGCCCATGGCTTCCATATCTTCCGGCAGAAGATATTGTGATTGGATGGTAGATGCAGCCGGGGCGACGAAGGAATTCAGTGATGTTAGGATGTCAGGAAGCGCTCTGTACACATCTGTGATGTGAAATTCCAGGTACATGCGATACTCGATCAGGTCGGCCCTCAGAGAATACATCCAGGCTATATATATGCGGAAGAGGGGAAGAAGCTTCATCAACACAGGTCCAAAACCAATGGGACTCTCAGAGCTGCCAGGTTCAACGTCAACCGGGTGTCCCTGGTCATCGTGGAGGGCCGCTTTTAGAAGACGGAGTAGTAAGGAGATGGTGCGGATGATAAACCGTAGAACGAACTGGCAGTAACGGGATCCATTCGCCGTCCAAGCCAATGAAAGTTTCATTTTGGCGACGCTATAACCTGCGATGTTGGTAAGAACGATCTTCATCAGGATGGTTTCGAAGCCCTCGGCTTTCAGCGCCAGTTCGAGGCGGTGGAGAACTTCTTCCTCTAATTCCTGCTGTTGAGAGAAGTTGGCACCTTCAAAATAGAAGGCGTGCAGCCGAACGAACCAAGCGATCATAGCCTCAGACGGATCCTTGGGGGAGAATCGCCTCGCATTCTGTAAGGCCTTGATAGCTCGGAATTCTTTCTCGAGATTCTCGAGTCCTAGTTGGTGGGGCTTGGTTATGGAGATTGACCGATGGAAGTGGTAGACAATGTCAAGATGCTGGCCACTAAGTCGATACAGAACCGCCATTTGATGATGAGCAGCCCCATCTGCAGGGTCTATCAGATTCGCCAAGCAATAATAAGATAGGGAGGTATCGAAGGCTGCTTTGGAAATCTTGTCGGATGCCTGGCAACGATATCTTGCCAAGTCGCCGAGGTGATTGAGACTGGAATGACAGGACTTCAGAAGCATCTCACGAAGCTGAGGCGGAGGCGAAGAATCGCGGACGGGCGTCTCGGTGGGTTCCATTTCCAACCCCTGGGCAGCCTGTCGCAGTTCGGCGATGTAGAAACGGCCTGACAATCGTTGTATGTAGGCGCGGTAGAAGGACTGGGAGGTCTTCAAGAAATCCCGATATAGCTTCTCGAGCTTGCGCTTCTGTACGACCTGGTTCTGAGCGAGGCGGCTCACAATATTTCGGTACTCGGTGTTCAGATAGGTGTGAGCTGACCACAAGATGTATTCGACGTTCTTGGAGTCGGCATACTCGAAATCGTGGAATATGGCCTGCATGCAAGCTAGGCGCATCCTGAAAGGGAGTGTTATCAGTATTGGAGGCTAAAGTGTACATAGAGTGAGAGGAAACATACTGGGCTAAGACCTGTTCGATCTCCTCGAAGCGGGCTGTATAGTTGACATTGCCGCGCTCTTTCTCGAGAGCTTTGGCCTTGTCCACGATGTCTTTGCGATGCTTTAGAGCATCA
This sequence comes from Monosporascus sp. MG133, assembly GCA_004155925.1. NCBI lineage: Eukaryota > Fungi > Ascomycota > Sordariomycetes > Xylariales > Monosporascus > Monosporascus sp. MG133. Next base: position 60,193 of record QJNX01000204.1, on the reverse strand, counting down.
CTAACAGGGTGTCAGCGACATGACCTCACATCAGCGTCATCGCGTCCCCGGGCTGTCACCATCGACAGAGTGAACCGCATATCGTAAACGTACCCATAGCTCGCCCTGGCGATTTCTCTCGGGGAAGGAGTCTCCATGGTGATGGGGACATGCGGGAGCAACCCTCGGGAGATGCCGATAATGGCGCAGACCTTCCTCGTTTCGTTTTGCTCCTCCCGTCGTCTTGGGGTTCGGGCCGTATGCGGAAGATACGGGTTGTTTTAAGGAAGTTGTGCGAGAAACGGAAGCTCAGTGGAGGGTGGCTCACGCCCTGAAAATGAGATCACACGAAGTCAGGCTTGGAGTTGGGATGCGGTGGAAAGCCATCATTCGACAGGTATTGGGAATTGCAGCGTGCCGCGTGGGGTTGAGCTACAACAGCGTTCCGGGTGGAGGATGGCCTGAACATTTGCAAAGAAGGGATACCTAGACAGTAGATTCGAACAGTGAGTCAGTAAACAAAACGAGCCTGAGGAAGAGACTTTTGGCCGTCGACAAAAGCACAGCTCAACTGAGCACGGAACGGGACGCCGACGATGTTGGCGATGCGATATGTGAAGAAGTCTACGTCTCTCGGTGTCTACTTTGTATGGGGTTCGTCGTATGTGACGGAATAAACGGCGATCGTAAGGGCCTGGACTGGGTGGGCAATCTTTAGGTAATAAGCACAGACAAAGTGGCGCAACTGGTCTGGTACTGTAAATTCCAGTCCCTTAAGGGTCCCTAAACTTTTAAGTACAAGTAGAGTATGTTCGGAGTAGTCAATGCCTCATTATATGCATACTCAGTACAGACATGTCTTCATGTATGCTGCATGCGGAAAGATATGGTAGAGGTACCTAGTATAGTACCCCTCCCGAGCCATGGCTTAAGTAAACTAACCCCAGTAACAGAATATCACGCGCATGCGTAATATCGTGTCATCTACATCAGGTAGTACTTAAAGAAATTGGATGTAACAATTAGCAAAAACATGCTTTCTTTATCCTACTACTAAGTAGCTAGTAATAGCGTAGGACCGATTATGTGGCTTTTGTTCTTGTTCCAATTTGCAACACTTAAGCACAACATACCTAGCTACATGATAGGTATTCCACGATGCGGATAGACAAATATCTGGAAACAGACGTCCTCCTCCTCCAGCAGGCTTTCGGGCTGCCCAGAAAAAGCTGATATTCCAGCCTCAGATTGGCCACGGCAAGGTGGAGCTTAGGCGTGCCTACATGCATCGGGTGCATGCAAACCTTCCGATGCAGCCAGTACCTGCCTGAGTTCCAGTCGTACTATCAAGGGCGCGATGACTGACCGCCTCGCATGCCAGCAGAGGGGTAAATATTAGAATTCAAAAGTCATGTCCAACTGCAATCACTGAGCATCGCCGACAAGATAGGGTTGCTTCAGAATTTCTGGTGTACGTACCAGTCCGGAATCGACTAGAAGAAGCCTTGCCCATCTAGCTATCCGGTCCCCACCATAAGGCTGAGAAACCGCCCAGCAGATCTTACGTCGTTAGACTGATACCGGTTCGGGATTCCATTACTCGACGGGATATCGAGGGATATATACCTTGGGTACAGACCAGCTCGCTGAGCGCAGCCTAGCCTCACTCACTCAAGTAATTGCCCCAATTTCCGTAGAAGTCCCATTGCACAAGAAAAATCAAATAAGCGATGAAGCGCTCACGCGAGCCTGAAGAGGACGAAGAAGACCCGTCGTTGGGACCGCTTGGCCCCGGTTCGGATAGTGCTACTACCCCGCCGCCGCCAACGACAACAGCCGAGGTACGGGTGAACAAGATCGCGGAGCTCGACTTGGAATCGGCCGCCGAAGACGACGACGACTCGTCCGTCGTCATGAGGTGCTCGCTGCCGCCGCACCGCGAGGTGCTGCCCTTCCGGAGCTACGGCGACTACGAGGTGCACTACAGCAAGGCGCACGTGAACCGGTGCGTCGAGTGCGGTAAGAACCTGCCCTCGGAGCACTTGCTGGGCGTCCACATCGAGGAATGCCATGACGCCATTGCGGCCGTGAGGAGGGAGAAGGGGGAGCACACGGTAAGTCTTAAATTAACTTAGACATAGACTCGTAAAACGGAAACCACAACCCCAACTCCCCGGGAAACCTACGCGACTAATCTACTCGGGCAGTATTCGTGCTTCGTCGAGGGGTGTGACCGGAAATGCAGGACTCCGCAGAAGAGACGCCAGCATCTCATCGACAAGCACCTGTACCCGAAGAACTACTTCTTCGCCGTGACCAAGGAGGGCGTCGACGGGCGGCGATCCATGCTCCTGGAGGGTGGGCACCGCCGCAGAGCCTCGTCGTCAGCCATGAGTACCGGTGCGCCAAAGGGGGCCGCGAGGAGGAACAGCCTACGCACGGCGGAGGCATCGAAGGAAGGAGCCAGGGAGTCGAAGCCAGTTGCCGAGCAGAAGCCGGCACAAGGGTTGGACGCGAAGCCTCCGGCAAAGGAGTCTGCCGATGCGGTTATGGAAGACCTGACGGGGGCGATGTCGGCTCTGCAGTTCGTTCCCGCAAGTATCCGCTTCGGTCGTGGCAGGGGCAAGTCTGGATTTTCCAAGAAATGAACCCGCATAGCGTCTAGTTTACGATGTCAAGATGGGATGAGAATATGACGCCTTAGGGGGGTTTTCTGCATGGGGACTGGAGCATTGGCATTATCTATCATATATGTTAGGAGCAGCACCTTGGGAATAATGATTGCACCAAGCACAGATCGTCCATTAAGTGTTGAGTCAGGCGAATCGCCGAGGTTTTGAGGAACATCACAATCATCGCTATGAAATAACAGCTTCATATTAATAGTTCTCCTTGAACCCTCTAGCACTCTCCATGAGTCAAATGCAACCAAGTCGGACTCCGCCTTACTCAAAATTGCCCCCGTAGATGTACGTCACTGCGCAGAAACCTGGGTTTTTAACCATAACGCCGCGAGACCTGTAACGCCGTGTAATGCATACCAATCTAACGAAACCAAGGGTATCGTGTCGCAATTACTATCGTCATCGCCGTATCAATCGCTCGAGGCGCAACCCCTGCACCCGCAGTTGACGCACTGCACATCCTGATCGTCCTTCAGCTGCGCCCTCGGCACGCGACAGACGCACGTCGACTGGAAGTTGGTCTCCTTGGTTTGTATGCACCGCAAGCAGCACAACTGTACGGAGGAAAAGAATAGACAGGACAAGTCAGTAAGCCATAATCCCATATTGAGTTCGAGTAAAAGCGCGAAGGGGACGGAGAAGGGAGAGAGAGAAATAAATATCCAGACATACCTTCTCATACCCCTGCTTCTTCCACTTGGCGATGAGCATGGGGTCGGCGTAGCCGTTCTTGAGCAGCCAGTCGTACAGCTGGCGCGAGATGGCCTCCTTCTCGTAGTAGAGCTCGTAGACGTAGCGGCTGCGCTGGTGGGCGATCTGGAAGATGGGCCACTGCGCCTGGTGCTTCGGCGCGCTGGCCGCCGCCGGCGCGTTCTGCGCGTCCTTCATCTTGATCGCGAACACCTCCAGGTCGTCCCGGATGTCCTCGAACCCCGCCGGCGGCTTCTTCTGGCCCCGCGACGACGCGTGCGTCCGGACCGGCGGCATTGTCGGCTTTGTGACTTTCGTCTTGTCTTGTCTTGTCCTGTCTTCGGTGCGGTGCGGCGCGGCGGGCGTGGTCTGGCTTAGGCCTGACCCGGGTGGTGCCGATTGCTCGCGCTCCTCCGTATGTATGCCCGGTGGGGGTACGAGGTTCGCTTGTAGGAGATGAGCGATGCGTAGGGCCGGCCGATAAAACCGCAACCAAGACCTGGTGGTGTAGTTGTCTAACTTGACTTGAATCCACGGGCGTTGAAGTGTTGGTGGGGCAAGGCTGAGGATTGTATGTAGATTTGAAGCCTCGATGGTGAAGAGAAATCAATATCAATTGGAGTGATAGCTCGCAGCCACATACGTAGTTCCGCAATGATGACTAATAAAACTTACTGTGGCTGGTCGAGCTGATTGATGTGGCTGGTTGGGGGTCACCCATCCATCCATCTATGAAGTAACGACCCGAACCTCCAAAAGCCGGGAGCTGGTCGTCAAACCCCACGAACCCCAAATCGCACGCAGCAAGCCCACGCAAACCACTCTCGCCATGGCGGTGACACCCACCCAATTCGCCGGCACCCCGCGGCAATGTCCGTTCTCCCAGGGCCCCCCCCCAATTCTGAGCTATCTACGAGGGAGCTATCTAGCTAATCCGGGTGCAAACCAGCGGCCAATTGGAACGATGCGAAGCGACGGGTCCTTGCGGCCTATAGAGCATGGATGCGAGGAGTACGTTTCTTTTTCATCCGACGGCGGCGCGGTCGTGACGTTACGAACATACATCCCCTCTAGGGTGGCAGGGAAGAATGTTGCGATCGGGATAGGATAGGACGAGAGACGATGCGGATGACCGGCTAACGTGGACTGCAATTCCAGTGCCCCGAGATCCAGACCATGTACAACATCCCCTTCCCCGTCTCCACCCTCCGCACGCGGGTGCGACAAGAGTTCGAGCGGAACCGATTCGTGAACAAGCTCAACGTCGTCGACGTGCTGCTCATGCAGAACAACGCCGAGTACCAGGTCAGTGATGCCGCATTACGGCTTGCGGCCGGCAGTCCTTGAGCTCTCCGAGCGAGGGACGCTATCGGATAGGTTCGGGCATACGCTGACGGGTTGGCGATATATAGGAGATGATGAACTTCTGGAAGCAGACCACACACGTCATGTCTTATTTCAACACAGAGAACTTCCGCGGCTCGGACAGGTTGCCCGACAACTTCATGAAGGGGTTCTTGGAGGTAAGTTTCTTGACGAATACGGCATCCTGTAGACCAGAGGGGGCGTCTCGATTAACATCACGGCAGGGTCGCAATTAGACAAGGCATGGGTATCGTTCCCTTTAGCGTATGTACATAGCAAGAACCAAGAAAACAAAATGGCCTCTGAAGAAAGGTTGTCTACCGTACTCCGAACGCCGCTCCTATGCATTTCTAGGGGGTCGACAAATTATGTGCCTACTATTTCCGTTACGTCTCAACCTTTTGCGGTTCTGCGGCGTCCAATTGTGCGTCTCGAGCGCTCCTAAGCTTGAGACTCGTTGAACTTGTTCCGCGCGGTCCAGAACTCCTCGGCAACCACGTCGCAGAGGTCTTCGAGGTCTTGCAGTCCCTTTTCGAGAGCAGCAGTAGCAGTTGTACCCTCTGTCGAATATTAGCGCCATGTTAGAACGGTGTTATTTAAGTCCAAACCTACCATATGTCTGGATTCTGACGTTCATCTTGTTCTCCGAAGGGTGAGGTATCGAGTAGGCGCAGAACTCGACATCGGGACTAAGAGAAAACCGCCCATTAGCGCACGCACTAGCCATACCAGGACGCACGCAATAGCAAAATCCAAGTCGTACGTACTTCTTCATGATGATATACCGCAGCGCGTTCCCCAGCGTGTGCCCCTCCTTCGTGAACTCAAAAGACGCCGCCGTGGGCGTCGACCCGGGAAGCTGTTGTAATAACGCACACCGTCAGCAGCGGCGCTCTCGAGTCAAGGCAAGTCAAGTGAAGTCAAGTTCATCCTTGCATGCTTCTAAGGGTCGTATCCGAGACAGGCCAAACATACAATCCTGACTTTGGGCAGCTCCTCCTCATCCGGCTCCTCCTCAGCCACGTCGCCCTCGCCGGCCGCGTTCTCGCCGGCGCCGTCCTCCTGCATGGGCTCGGCGCCGCCGTCCTGGCTCTCGGTGGCGGGCTTCTGTGCGGACGACGGGGCGTCCTCCATCGCCGTATCCTCCTGCTTCACGTCCGTCTTCCCCGGCATTGTCGTTGGCGTTTTTATCTTCGCGTCTATTTTTCCCTTTCTTTCGGACGGATACGTAAGGGCCGGTATATCGAATCGGCTGCGGGCGCTGTCACGAAATGTTGTCAATCGAGCTCGTGATTAGGCGAGACTTTTGCCGCTCAAGAAATTTTGGCGGGGCCCGGCCGCGCAGCCGGGGATGATAAGTAGCAAACGCGCCGCGATAAGTTGGTATATCTGTAAGCTGATAAGGATGGCGGTCCGGGTATATAGCAGTCACCTGTAAACGGCTGTGCGCTATTGGTGTGTACTTATTGACGTAGTTTACTTACGCATGTGCACAGCACATTCCGATCATGTGATGTCCCTTTTCTCAACCCGGTATCAGCGGTTCAATAGATAATTAAGATGCTAATTTCGAGCCCTTCTCCTCGCAAGATGTCCTCTATTTTTGAATCAGATAGGCCCGAGCCATTTTCAGATTTCCTGCTGATCATGATCGGGCCTCATCCGGCCTCATAGAGGCCATGGGATTTTAAACCTTTTCAACTCACGCTCAACCCCGACACTAATCCGAGATACACATCTTATGATCTATTGGGTTAATGGTGGGCTTTGCTGTGGGGAATCAGGTCAGTGCCCGTTGTACAGATGACAATGTACTAATATTTATACCACAGCCTGTAAAAGGGCATGCAAAATTAGGTTAAATCAAAGTCTCTATCGTTGCCTTAGAATGTATGAACAGCTGCAACAACAAGCAGAGGCTTTGGGACGTTCGTTCGTTGAATGGTATCTTAAGGTTTCTTGCAAGATTTCTTGCAGATACGGAGAGCAGACATGTTAAACACGAAAACGTATGCAGGGAGACGATGCAAATCTCCCTATCACCTTGGTGGTTATATAAATCATAATAAGGCCTTACCTCTCCTGCCCACAAATATTTCGACGCTTTCGGTCCGGCCATCGATAGTGTAGCTGGCTAATGTTAAATAAACCCTCGATTTTCGTAAGGTAAGATTCAACAACTAAAGTCCTGGGCGTGGGTGAGACGGTCGGCTCACCCTTGATCGAAAGGCCTTCAGTTCCAATCCGGTCTAAGCTCTTTGTTCCTCTTTTCTTCTTTTCTTCTTCTTCTTCGTTTTCCTTCTTTCCCCCCTTTCCCCCTAATTTCATATCTTCCCCATCACGTCTACTTTGTTGAATAGGGCTCAACTATAGCGGAGCACCTTATAATTATCGTTACGGGCGTTTGGAAGTTATAGGGACAAGGGTCCCGTAAACGTCGCCGCTTCTCCCTTCTCCGTTTCTTTCCTTGTTTTTTTTTTTTTTTTTTTTTTTTTTTTTTTTTTTTTTTTTTTTTTTTTTTGGCTCAAAGGACGGAGGGCATATTGGATTATGGCAAAAGCTCGGGCGCTCGAACTGCTATTAGTTCAAGCTTTATATGGTTATATAGGTGTTCCTACACGGTACTTGGCAGCCTTCTCTAATTTGTGAATCGTTAGTGTGGTATTCCCTTGCCGCTTCTACTCTTTCTTCTGGCCAGTGACATCCTCGCATTCCTCTGGATGAGTCCTCTCGCTTCCTTGATGTGAAGCACTTAGTCTTCATCAGCCCTTTGCCATCAACGGCCGGTAGCCACCTATTAGATGGTAACTCCGAGACCTACATGTTATATCCTTACTGGACATCTCCCCTATCTGAGGTTTAGAGGTCATGCCTGCATTCTCTTCATCCACGAGGAAAGTCAGGCATGGAACCTTTTAGACTCCCGGGCATCTCCATAACACTCGGTTTCATTCTTATGAGCCTTCTACGCGTCCGCTGGGAGCTCCTTGGAGCCGGCGGTCTCGCGTTTAGCTCTGAAGAACGATTCTGCGGAGATGTCCTTGGACTTCTAACTCATGCTGCAAACGCGATAGCTAGCCAACTCAAGGCAGTTGACCGGGGATATGTCTCTGATTTGGAGTGAATGGCATATGCTGCTTATAGAAAATCCGCCAGAGATATCCAGAATGGAGGCTCGAGTATCTATGGAATCAGGACTCGTGTATGGCATGATCCCTACCGCAGATAGTGACCCTAGCGAATTTAGGCCAGAAAATTCGCTAATAAGAACTCGATCACATTGCGCTTCGGAGATCGAGAGCCACGAGACCAACGTCAGCAGCTCTTATGAAGAACTGATGATCTTTCTTGCCTTCGAGCTGTGCGAAGAAAACCCAGCACACTGAGGGAACATGCCCGTTTTGATGGCAAATAAAATTCTGCAGGCAGTACACGACGGCAGCTTGCGCATATAATATGTTTGGATCTTCCTTGGTTCAGAAGTTGGTCGAAGGATAAGGGGCAGGGGAGCGGCACCAACAAAGTTCGTGCCACAACCTCCTTAACACTCCAATAACCAAGTAGTATTGAGGGTTTCATTAAGCAATACGAAGCATCACACTGTTTAGCCTAGCGACGGGGCGAGGTCAAGGTCCGCTCTTGGTTCGAATGATTCCCGCATATCATGTTCATCATGTGCGTCGTGAACTTCGCTCGTCAAGGCCACAGTCATGCCATAACAATCTCCTCGGCGAAAAGATGGCGATGCGAGAAGCGCCAAGGGAGGTGCTGTGCATCGCTGCGAAACGCCATAGCTTCGTTTACGCGAGGCCCCCGGGACCAAAACAAAAGGGGCGTGCCTCGCGGTCAAGCATCACCTTGTCAAGAAACAAACAGGAGAAGGCAACTAAGTAAAGCCAAGATCGAGTTGCGAGAGCGGAGGAAGGACCAAAGTTTGGATGCAATCCAGGATCAAACGCCGCTCGGTCGTGCTAGTCACCATGTAGATAACCACGACGTCTACCCTCTTCGGCAACCCCCCTTTTCCTCCATCAAAGTAACTAGCTCGAACAGGTATCTCCTGGTCCTAGCTTTTAGCAGCAATCTCCCCTCGACTTAAGCCTCGAGAGTGGGGGACCACTGCTAACTACATCCCAATCAGAATGGCCTGTCTCTAAGATTTGGCTGTACTTTGGCGCTCCGATCCTATATCCGTCTCCCTCGTGAGCCGGCTGGCGCGCGAGAACCCCGCGAGCATTACCTCCTGCACGATACTAATCGACAAGCAGGAGCTCGCTCTCAATCCTCTAACCAGGCGCGAGTTCAGCCGCACCGCACACGGTGCGCAAGGAAGCCGTTACACTTGTCCGAGCCCCCGCGAGTCTGGCACATCGGCTAACCCATCTTCCCGACCACGGCACCTCCTCAGACTTGATACACTGGCCTTATGCGTACGTTTCACGAACGCGAGACAGGACCGGGGCGTCGACGTCGGGAATCTTAAGGAATCATTCCCAACTCTGTGGGCCTCGGCGCCCCCTATGCGCCAACTCACGCACGCGTATAGAGTGCGTATTAAGGGAGGCTAGGGGGTGATGATTTGTCCGCCGAGAGAACGATTATTTTGATGAAATAGAATTGTTGCAGCTTAAAATTAAGAGCCTACAAGAAATCGTAGGACACAGGCTTAAGTCAGAGGGTTGCACAAAAGGCATACACATGTAGTATGACGCTCGGCCTTTCGACGGCTTGGGGTTCACAGGGGCCTTCGAGCGCTTGGCACATAACTAGCTTGCCAAGAGAGCTTCCAGGGGAGCGGTTCAAATAGATGATCAGGGTATATATAGGGCTTACAACGTCTTAGTTACTATGCAGATAGTTTAAGCAGACGGCGTAGAAAGATTTATTGTTGGTTTAGCACCTTAGACGTGCTTCTGTTGTAGGCAATCCCTTAAAAGTTCCGGTACACTTACACTCGTTCATACGCCTATTCGTTACACAATCTAATGCCGGCGGAAAGACAAGATCAACACACCTACTTAGCTAACCAAGAACCGACTTCATGGTATTCTTTTTCATCGCTGGTTTGACTATTGACGGATAACGGCAATTCCATAAGCAACCCCAAGACCTCACTAGCCCGGGGTGTCACGCTGCAGCAGGGATGGTAAGTCGGGATTAGGGCCATGATTCGCTACTGAACGCAGAGCCTGATCCAGTTGTTGGGCTGAATGCCGCCGCTGCATGGAGGCCTGGGAGCTTATTAGAGATTTCATAGTTACTCTACTATGGAAACGGACGGCGGGTCAGGCAGGCACAGGCAAGCAAACCAAACCATAGCACTCGAATAAAATCGAAAGATTCAGCCTGACCGATTCTATCGTTTTCCAGCGTAAAACCTCAGATATTCGCAGGCTACCTACTTACTCAAGCATTACTCTACATAATCTATCCTCCTACCCTCTTCACTTATTTACACTTCTAAGTAAAGACAGGGGTTATTTATTAAGCTGGAAGTTGAACCGCTTCCCGTTCCTCCTCACCCCGCAATCCCCCACGTTATCCAAGTATCTATCTTTTAATATAGAATCGAAAACTTCAACTAGTGTCCAGAGCAGAACCCCTCCTCTGTCCGATCGTTGCGCGCAACATGATGCAATCCGCATCTCCCACCGCGACCTCTCCCGCGCCTCTCGGCCTGGGAAGTAGCGTGACCGACCGTCTGACCACCCAGACTCTGTCCTCCCCTCGCATTGCCATTCATAATGCCGTTTCTACGCCAAATTCTCAGAGGCCGTCTCTTACCCCTCATATGTATGTCTTTGTCACACAGGTTAAGACATATTTATATTTGTGTTACTGTAAATAGTTCCTGTGAATAGACTGCTGAATGCGAAGGCTTTCTGTACAGATCCGCCCCCGCCGCGATAACTCAATTCCCAAGCCCAATGAGACACCATAGGAGAACCCCGTCTCAGCATCGTCAGGTCAAGGTGGGATTTCAGATTTAGCCTGGACAGTGTCTGTAAGCGCAAAGGCTAAGATGAGACTCATTCCAGGAAACCCTCAACGCGAGGACCGAATACACGAGCGACGAGACAGAAGGAACCCAGCACCGAATAAACCAGTATGTCATCAAGGATGAGATTGGACGCGGCTCATATGGTGCCGTACATCTCGCCGTAGACCAGTACGGTAACGAATTTGTAAGCGCATCCGGGCTATCCTAGGTTGCGAAGGCTTTTGCAGGACCCTGGCAGGCACGGGGAGGAAGATCGCATCCGACATCTCGGGATATCAGCTGATGCCCTCTCGTAACAGGCAATCAAGCAGTTCTCAAAGACACGACTGCGGAAAAGGGCGCAATCAAATATCCTCAGGCGGCCCCATGGCTCTCTACGGGGTCTCCGCGCTCCGGGCCAGGGCAGATGGGCCGCTCACAAGAGACAGCTCAGCCGACAGGAGGAAGAGGAGGCCAAGGATGCCCTGTACCTCATACGGGAAGAGATCGCCATCATGAAGAAGCTCAACCATCCCAACCTGGTATCGCTAATCGAGGTGCTCGACGACCCCGAAGAAGACTCTCTGTATATGGTGCTCGAGATGTGCAAAAAGGGCGTCGTGATGAAAGTCGGACTGGATGAAACTGCAGACCCCTACGACGAGGAGTCATGTCGATGTTGGTTCCGCGACCTGATTCTTGGAATAGAGTACTGTAAGCTTACCGACATTATCGTGTCAAGACCCTGTTACTGACAGCGCGCGCATCAGTGCATGCGCAAGGAGTCGTGCATCGGGATATCAAGCCGGACAATCTCCTTCTCACCGCAGACGACGTCCTTAAGATTGTGGACTTCGGCGTCTCGGAGATGTTTGAAAAGCCTCACGAGATGATGACCAAGAAATCGATGGGATCGCCCGCTTTCCTCGCACCCGAACTCTGCACATCGAAACATGGGGATGTCTCCGGCAAGGCCGCCGATATATGGTCAATGGGCGTCTCTTTGTACTGCCTAAAATACGGAAGATTGCCCTTTCAAAATGACACGGTTGTGGACATGCTGGAAGCTATCCGATCCGAGGAAGTCTACATACCCCCTGATGAGAACGAACATTTTAAGCACCTGATGCACCGCATCCTAGATAAAGACCCAGGCTCCAGGATTACAATGGCTGAACTCAGGGTGAGCTTATTGGCCTTTCCCTAAGGGCTGCGACTGCTGACCGAGTATAGGAACATCCTTGGGTTACTAAAGGGGGCATTGACCCCCTTCTTCCCGAAGAGGAGAACTGTGCAGAGGAGATTGAGCCGCCGAACGAGTTGGAAGTCAATCACGCTTTTACGAGAAAGATGACACATCTATTCTGCGTAGTAAGTGCCGGCGCCATCATTCTGAACCTAATTTTCACGAACACTGATGACGGCCAATCCAGATGAAAGCGATACACAAGTTCAAGAGCCTTACCTCCCGGAGCAGAGCGGGAACGCCGGGTCCCAAGCCCCCTCGAATCCCGCCGACACCGCCGGAGCTATCTACGAAGGAGTTCTATCCGGAAGACTCAGGGGCGAGCACGCGGACGAGTAGTTCCATTCTGGACTCCGCCCAGGCTACCACCGCCACCTTCTCCTCCTCCTCCACGACAGCGACGAGCACGACCTCGTCGTCGACGCGCCAGAAGTCCGTCGCCGAGGAGGCCAGTGAGCTCGTCGCGCAGCGCAAGGCCTTCATAGCCGCCCGCAGCATCCCTCTTCCCAGCGGCGAGAGGGGCCACGCGCAAGATCCGACGGAGCGGGCCCCACCCCTTCTCGGCATCGGCACGGGCGGGCACGACTTCTTCGCCACCGGCCTCCCCTACTCGACCATTGAAGATGAACAACGGCGGCCCGCGGGGTTACCGGACACCGACGCCTACGTCGTCTCCGACTCCCCCACGGGCATCGACTTCGACGTCTACGACCGCGCCTTCGAGGCCGAGGTCCAGCGCATCCGGGCGCGGGAGCAGCATCAGCAACAGCAGCTGGAGAAGAGTGGTAAGGGCGGCAGGGCCCGCGCCCGCACTCGCACTTACCTCACGCGCCTCGTGGGGGAGCAAGAGCGGCACAAATACGCCGCCGACGAGTGCATGGTGGCCGAGGCCGGGCGCAGCCTCATGTCGGCCGCCCGGGCCAGGCTCGAGGGGGATAGGACGAAGCAAGGAGGCGAGACGGCGGGGGATGCGGAAGGGGATAGCCATGGAGATGGGGATAGGGATAATGGCACCAGCGGCAGGTTCGCGGAGCTCGTCACGCAGATGGCGAAGGCGAAGGTCTCCTCGGAGCCCGCCGAGTCGGGGTCGGGTTCTGGGTAGGGAGGTCTGCGGAGGGTTGGGCTGGTTGGTCTACTGCGGTGACCGGTCAAGCAAGCAAGCGAGCGAGCGAGCAGGTGTTTGTCGCGACGTATGCGATATACCCTCCTCGTCCGATCAAAGCTCGACGGAATGGGACATGTCAGGAGGAAGAAAGAGTATGGATACGTAATAGGTTATAATAACGCCAACGAACGGATGAACTACTAGGACCAGGAGCTATCTCAGGCAGATAGTCCATTATATGTGCAGTAATAATAGCGCGCGGGGCCAGCGAACGGGGGTAGATGGACGGATTAGCAGGCGAGCGTACGGGCGTTTTCCCTTTCTACTTGGATAAACAGTAGTGGTTGGATTCCACGAGAGCGCACCCACCCACCATGCCATCCATCTGTCTAGCTGTGCCCATCGACTGACTGACTCACTGACTTGCTTACTCACTACACCCGTCGCCGACACGCGACTTGCTACGGATGCTAGCATATCCAATGCGTTGTCCCTGCAGGCCTGACTAACTAGACATGATCTAGGAGAATCAGAGAGCACCGCTCTCCAATTTACCCGTCGCATATACACAAATACACAAGCGCGCGTTTGATTTAGTCAGTTATCCTGGGCTCTATGCTCGAGATCTGGCATATATAACTAGTGTATATATGTAAAGCGTCTGTATAGGGGCACGCGCCATGTTCCGGTCCAGCTAGGTTCTTGGATGACGTACTGGCTGTAGATAGGTTTGGTGTTCGTAGGTAGGACTCGAGAGCTGCATAAGCCTCATTCATCCGCCGAGGAGGGACAGTGACAAAGCTCCCCTCTGGGTTCTAGTTAATATGCACTCGGCTTAAGCCGGCTTGCTGTGTGGGTGGTCTAAGAGCGAACAGGTCATCTACGCTCGTCGCTTAGGCGTTTCTTGAACGTATCATGGCGCAGCCCCGATGGGCGCCTTGTGGATGCTAACGTTAGAAGGCAGGCCAGAAAGACGGTGGTGTCGATGACGTTTGCGGGATTACACTTACCCATGGACCTGTGTACGACGGCGGTCTGTCTGTCGCAGTTTTAAACCATCGATGAAGCTCGAGATACACCTATGTAGGTATGCATTTACAAAGATACATTACCAGGCCCTGATAAAATCGGATTACTGCTTAGAATGTATTCCAGATGAGAAATGACATGCTCGGCACAGATCGACTTCTCATCCCTCATGCGACAGCATGCACACCTGAAAAGAAACAGGAAACCGATCCGTCCTTCGAGTCAGGGGACGATGAGATATCAACCGCAAATTCTTATCATTGGTGAAGTAGGGTTTGCAATTACCTAACCGTGTTTATTTACTCGCTACCCACAACGTAGGTGGTTAACCGAAGGTAACGTCCGCTTTTTAAATAATGAACCATCTAGAACCGGATGCCATTAGCTCTTTCAAGCCACTGGTTGCACCAGATCCTTATTATATCTCAGAGGCTCCATTGTGGTGGTAGTAACTCACTATGATCTGATGTCGATCAGCTGGGGCGTTCATTTTCGGCATGGTGGCCCCCTGCTCCGGCAAGACATGCCATCTACGGCAAATGCCCAGGGAATTGTTCGGAGAGCCCTGCCGGCTCCGCAAATGTCTCGGACGCGGGCGGCGTCGTTCTTAATCCAAAGTATAAAGTTCGTGACGCCATACGTGTGCGGGTGTGTGTGCCTGTCGGTGTGGGGGGATCTTGGTATGTATGTGTGACACCACAAGCTTTTGGTCTGGCAGTAACCAGCGTGCCGTGCACTAGGTCATTCATGGCGTTCGAAGGTGGCCCGTTAGGGCGTACATATCTGTGGGAAGCGAACACACGCTCGCCCGGCTCCCACGGCCAAGCAACCCTTCGTCTGGCAATCATAAAAATAGGTCGCCCAGCGTATTCGCGAGCGCGCCAGCCCGGCAATTCCGGCCATTCCGGCCATTCCGGCCATTGATCCGCGGGCACTGTCATTAGTAGTCTAAGGCCCTTACACGTGGATTTCTCTCCGCGCTGCCATTCCTCCGGAGCAACGCATAGGTAGGCGCAGCGCAGGGAGACTCGAAGATTCCATACCTGTTGCTACGCTTCAGTGCCCAGGCGGATGCCAAACAGGATCAAGATAAGCATGTGACGATGTGGCAGCGGCAGCCGGCAGCCAGCAGCGAGCGATACAACTTCTAGATCCCCTAGGAGGAGCACCATGACACTCTTCGTAGATATTACCGCAGCAAGACCAAGATCGCTCTTCTCTCACCTGTGGGGCTCCAGGAGACGGAGCACATCAGGAAGCACACTGCTCACCGCCGGCGGCTCTCGGATGCAGAGGCTAGGGAAGGGGTTGAAGGCCCCTCACCTCACATGGCGATAGTACACATAAATGCGACGTCTGGATAAGCCCACACCGTAGTCCTCTAGCAGCCTTATTAGCTCTATTACCACGTTCACGTAGATGGGATTTGGAATGTCCGCCAATCCGCCTGGCGGTGGTTGGCGTTCTCTCCGCACCTTGGCTTTGACCGGGGCGCTTTGGGGGTTCAGCTAGTAAAGTTTCACTGCGGCACTCGGCTCCGTTGCGACTCGTCTTGACCATGTCGCCCAAGACGCGGGTGCATGGGAGACAGGCAACTTGGCACGGGGGAGCAGGACGGATATGTAGACAGATTTGTGTATCAAACCGCAAACCACCATTCGGCTGTCGAGATGAGGGCACGGGCAGCAGGCTTGGTTTCTCGATCATGCAGGGAGCCGCAACATTTCGTGATCAGATAAAGAGAAAGAGTAGATGTAAAGATCCCGACGATCAGACCTTTCGCTTGTTGGCGCTTGTCGAGTAGGGGCTAGCTTGACCTGAAGCTGTAAAAATAGTTCGACGAAAGAAGGAAATGATTAATGACGTCAGCTGAAGAAGTGAGTTATCCCCGAGGCACACCATGTGCCCCCGCCTCTTTGCTGGATACTTACTCAGTACTTATTGGTAGCATATAGTGGTTCCTTTGCTGTAGCAAGATTACCTACTCGGCAGTCTGTGAATCCATTTACCTCTGCCTCGTACAATACTCGGTCCAGCAATGAACTACTAAGTGCGACATATTATGCAAAGTTGACATGCTTACACATCGACCCAGCAAGCGGCATAAAGCGCCCTGGTGGATCTTATCGAGATAAACTAATCGCATACGCATCGCTCTTGACCTAAGGGAGGCGCGAGAGGCGAGTAGTATGATGACATACCTGATAGACGGGTACTAAGTAGCGAGGAGTCGTAGAGCGTGAATGTCGCATGAGGACCGCAAAATCGAAACTGGCTTGTCCAAGCGAAACGACTACATTTCCGGCCTACTGGGTCCGGCTGACCAACATTAAAAAGAGAGGACGGAGACCAAGACGGGCATCGTTAAGCCAATAGCAGCCTTACGGACCCGCGGCAGCCGACATGCGCCTTTTTTCTCAGCGGAGCCCCTCCCATCCATCCAGGGTTTTTCTTTGACTTCGGTTGGAAATATGGGGACCATTTGAGGCCTCCAATGTAAGTCCGTGTCAAATGGCAGCTTGGCACATGGTGCTCCTCTAGAAAGGGGCCCCGAAGCTTTCCGCGGACGCACCCGATGCAGATGCAGCCTGCTTCTGACTGCAGCCCCTATCTCAAGTCGCTAAGACAGCTAGCTACTACAGCTCAAAGGGCAGGTATATATGCATGTATGAAGATAGCTCCAGAAGCTCCAGGAGGCTCGCGGCGCCCTTCTTGCATTGTACGACTGAGCGTGCGAGGAGTCGTACTAGCTTGACGAGAGGCGGCGATGGATCGGTGTATCATATACTACCTGTAGTGATGAACGGGAACACCTATATAAAAGCACTGAGGCATCTACCGGGGGCCAGCTCACCGAATATTGATGGCGGACGGATAAGGGAGCCATGCAGGCTTTCATCAAGGTGGATAGGTGTCCGTCAGACGTACATAATTGCATCTACCGAAAAAAATGATATCTGATGCAGGAGTCTGGGTCCGGCGGCTCTGAAGCGGTGAGCAGTTAACCGGTCTCGGATATGTTCGACCGAGAGTACCTACATTGGTGATTCGAGGTTGAGAAGTACTGAGGCCGCGAGTCACTATTCGAGCAACAAGCTAGTATCTGGTTCGGATTGTCAGGTTAGCCGCAAGAATCGAAGATTGTACCCGCCATAAGATGACGACCACCGCCGGCGAGGCGGCGTCGGGATGCACGTCGAGAACTGAAAAGAAGCACGGGGGTTACGAATGCCTCATACAGAAAGCCGTGTAGATCCCTCCATGCCGGGCTAGGATATTGTACGCCATCATGTAATATTTAATAGCTGGTGATTATTCGGAGATGCGTGGTCCTCTCGAAAGTTGAATATCAATATGATATGATACGTCGAGAAGGCATTGTACGTTGACCAGCACTGTCTACAGGGAAGATGCAGGACTGCGTTGGGTGGAACAACTGAATAAGGGCCATCAAATTTCTTTCAACGTGTTCCCTAACATCGTCTATGCCTGAGCAGCGCGAGTCAAAGCCAGACTAGCCGAAAATAAAAAAAGCGCTGTTCCAAGAAGGCTGTTTCAGGTAATCGAGTTTGGTTAATTTGAGGCTGCAGATTGGACTCGAGGCTAGATGCCTGTGGTGCCACCACAGAAGGCGTTTAACAATAAATGACTCGCAGTTCCAGGTTATCGAAAGAAATCTCCAAGGCGGGAATAAGCAGGCTGGCATGGTGGCTGTTGTGACTAAAAGCGCATCCAATGCCTGCTCCGGATATCTCGAATGGGGCAGTCAGAATGCTACGAATTGAAATTATTTGATATCTAGTACATGAGCCTCAGTTGAACTGGCGACTGGCTGATTGGGTGGGAGGTGCCAAGGGGGCCACCGCAAGGGACCCCTAACATTGCGATCTCTTAGTAAATGCTTCGCTGTAAAGGATGAAAGATCTTGGCTGAGATCGCCTTTCATGTGGGTCATCCGAGCCAGACTACGTGCGGCAGACGTCGCTAAGGTATGTACTAATAAGCACGACAGACGACTCTGGCGGTGATGGACGCGGGCTTTCTGGGCGTTTTTTTGCGCAGTATATTCTGGTTTCGGGAAAATAAGTCAGGCGTGAGTTTGCGAGAATGTGGCAGGTGAAGAATGATTCGGCTCAGGATTCGCAGGTACCACAATATTATCACAGAGACTGATGGCCAGATCCCCCCAAGAACAGGGAGATACGAAGCACATCCATACACAAGAGAAGCACAGGGCTGTCAAGCCGGGGATTACTACTACATAATACAATACGATAATGTTAATACAGTTAAATAATCTGGGAAACCTATTTTGGATATTATATAAACTAAACCACCCATGTTACTAGTGAAGGAAGATACCCCATGGTTTCGAGGTGGCAAGGTCAGGTATTGTTGATGCTTTATTTTCATTGTCGAAGTTTTACATCTTGCCCTGCGGTAATAAACCATGACCTCCGAGACCATGCACACAAGGCTCAACTGGAGATCCCGAGCCCGGATCATAATTCCTATTTAGATGCATACGCTGCAGATAGCTCGCTTGAAATCCTCGGAGAATCATCGCTCTCATCAGCCAAGGCAAAGCCGGAATCATCCTGCTTGATCTTACATAAGTAAACACCTCTCTTTAGGTAATCGATGACTACGAAGTCTTCAACGTATGCGCATGTGTCTCCTCCGTCAGCCCACCTCCAATCTCTGATTGATGCTTTGGTTACAGCTAATCATGCCTACTCCAGGTAGGTATCGTAGGTAGGTGTACGGACTGCTTGTCCCGTCTAATGGTCAGGGGGCGGAAAAGATACATGTATGATTATATCAGCAATTAGCCATAAACCCCCACTTTGCTTGTGTCTTTGTGTGTTACACGTCGGTACACAACGGTGGTGGCGCAAGGCCAAAAGCGCAATCTGAAAACAGAGAACGGATAGCCAGATGTAGACTTGCTAGCAAGACTTATGCTACTTTACCCGGTACCTCTAACATACGCAGATCCACGCATCCCATGCATCCTGCTTCATCAATACATACCTTCTAGGGAGTAGAGTAGAGCTACATACCTAGAGAGTAAACAACTTACTTACATACATGTAACTTTCCGCAACTCTATGGAAGTATTCCCAGATGCAATTGCGGCGTAACCCTCTTCTTTTGCTTCTACCTACTGGGTAGCATCGTGATTAGTAGGTCCAGTTAAGGTTTCCAAACACTTTCCGGCTCGCAACCCACAGATCTGTACCTCGAATATTCTTCTCTCCCATCTGCTGGGGGGCGCGCATGTCCAGCTCCCGGTTTAGCTACCATATATTATCCCACTTTTACCTCATCGAGTCTTCTTCGCATAATAGTCATAACCTAATCTGCTGCCCTCCTCCAACTCATCATCCGTCTAGCCGCCCGCCGTTTTGCCCAACAATGAGTGTCCTAAATGCGATCAAGTCCCGAAATCCTTTTATGTACCGTCTGCTCGGCCTTTAACATTTGCTGGAACCACTTGAGGTTCCGACCACGTGAAAGAGTCGCAAAATCCCGGGATTACCCCCTCCGCCATCACCTTTCATATCTTGGCCGTTTGCCATTTGTTCCTTTGCCGATTAACATATCGTTGGTGACGCACAATAACGGCCTTGAATAAGCCAGCCAAGCCAGCCCATCGAAGAGTCCAGCAATTCATTGTTCAACATTGATAGCCGAAGCTGCCCGCAAAGCCACATGACCGGACCACCACCACCAACACCTCATAGCCCACCAACGACACAGGAAAACCTATGATAGATCGGATACCCTAAAAGCGACCTAGACCACAAACTAAAAGGAAAGGAAAAATTCCATCTGCTTGTTCCGAAACTTACCTCCGCTGTCTACCTATTGTTTACCCTGCCAGTGTACCTGGACTACACTGCACTACACCACACTATAGTCAGCAGCTCGACAGTGGCAGGCCCTTTCCGGTCTGCCCTCCCCACATCAATAACCTACCCCTACCTATCCCCGCTACATACGCTATAATTACTCACTACAGAACACTGTACTACTACACTATACTATACCGCACCATACCGTACCATACCACACAACACCACCTACAAATTTGACTCGTCCCGCTTGTCCTCTTTTCCTCTTCTCTTTTCCCCTGTCCCCTTTTTCCTTTCCACAGGACCTCCTGCAAAAGGTTTCTATTGCCGTTTTGCGTTCCGCCATTCGAGTCGCCAGCATTTGGGCTTAGCCCACCGGCGATCTTCGCCGCCACCTAACCACTTAAAACACCTGTAAACCAGCTCGTCTCCATTCATTCCACTTCATCAACCCACCCATCGTCGTGTTATTGTTGCCCCACTACCTTTGGGAACCTCGCTCCTCATCGTGAACTCTTCTCACCTACTTGGACTCTCAACGCCTCCACTCGAACTTTTCCCTATTATCTCCTACCGGAAATGTCGACGGGTTCTGAACGCACAGATTCGCCAAACGCGTCTACGCCGTCGTCGATTAAATCGGTTGAACTTCCCACGAAATCCCCGAAGCTAAGACCGCAGAATGGCCAGACAAATCAGGCCAACCCCGAGGGTATCCCGAGGCCCGAGAAGCCATCCATCAAGAACAGATTGACCAGGATGTTTTCCAGCAAAGACGATGTTCCTAAGCAGCAGCTCCTTGATGCCTCCCAACCCTCTAGCAGGCGCCCGACCCCGGCGCCCGTCGCGGCTGCCAACGGTACCAGCACGCCTGTGAAGACGGCAATACCAAGCCGTAGTCCCTCTGCCGCCGACCAAGCTACGGCTACGAAAGTCGCAGTTTCTCACCAGAGATACGTCGCTAACCCAAATGTTCCCGGCGGTCACGAGCACCATTTGAAGGGCAGCAAGCGACAAGAGAAACTATCCGACATGTGGAAGGCTCTGCTCGGCAAAAAGCAGGATGAAGTGCCCGTTGCCGACCTGTCCCTTGTATCTAATTGGGTGGACACGCTGAAGCAGGAGAAGGACTCCATGGCGAACGACAGGAAGGGGGGTCCCAACGCGAGCACCACCCTTGTGGAGAAATACGGAAAATGCCAGGAAGTGGTGGGTCGGGGCGCATTCGGCATCGTGAGAATCTCCCACAAGAAGGTGGACAACGGGGAGAAGCTCTTTGCCGTCAAAGAATTCCGTCGCCGGCCAGAGGAGACTGAGAAGAAGTATAGCAAACGTCTCACGGCCGAGTTCTGCATTTCTTCTTCTCTTCGCCACCCGAATGTCATCCACACGCTGGACCTCCTCAAGGACAATAAAGGGGACTATTGTGAAGTTATGGAGTATTGCTCGGGCGGTGATCTCTACACGCTGGTGCTATCAGCCGGCAAGCTAGAGGTCGTGGAGGCCGATTGCTTTTTCAAGCAGATGATGCGAGGGGTCGAGTATATGCACGAGATGGGCGTTGCGCACCGTGATTTGAAACCGGAAAACCTCCTCCTGACGAGCCACGGCGCGCTCAAGATCACCGACTTTGGAAATGGCGAGTGCTTCCGCATGGCGTGGGAAAACGACGCCCACATGGTCTCTGGTTTGTGTGGGTCGGCTCCGTATATCGCGCCTGAGGAATACGTCGACGCCGAGTTTGATGCCCGTGCTGTCGACGTCTGGGCCTGCGGTGTTATCTACATGGCGATGCGGACGGGTAGGCACCTCTGGCGCGTTGCGAAAAAAGATGAAGATGAGTTCTACGAGCGTTATTTAGAAGGCCGCCGAGACGAGGAGGGTTACGGCCCAATTGAATCACTCCACCGTGTGAGTTCCTGGACGAAAGCCCGCCGTTTTTTGTGTTTGAAGAATACTGACCAGATGCTCACAAGGCGCGGTGTCGTAACGTCATCTACTCGATCCTAGATCCTAATCCTTCTCGGCGCATCACAGCCTCCCAAGTCCTGAAATCAGAGTGGGGTCGGGAGATCAAACTCTGCAAGGCTGGCGAGGAGGGCCTATAGTAGGGACCCGGCCGAATTGGAGACGGCTGATTTTCAGCGCTGCTGTGATGTAAAAGAATATCACGACTTTTTGAGCAGACGTTATCCATGGACTCCTCGTCCGGAAGACGAGGTCGGTCTCGATGCCTATCCTCGAAGTAAATATGCGCGTCACGAATTACTACTTGATATGACTCGGAGTTTTCCAGATGGCTGAAACGGGGTCTTCATTGCGAGGAGTTTGGCGTCTTCTGTTTTCCTCATGATATCAACCACATCTTAAGACCTCGCTAGCATTCACTATTCATGAAAATATTTATGCAAAGCCTATCAAGGTTTCACATCCATAAGGGGCCTGCGGTGCTCACTTAGCTCTCGCAAGAGTCTCGTAAAATAATCACGATGTTGATGGACTCGCATGACATAAATACGATATCCTTCCCTTGTACGTACTTGCACGCGGGCATGAAGTGAGCCGGGAAGCTCCTCTCCCAACACGAAGGCGTAAAAAGGCGCCAGACTCCTTGGAACGGTTTAAGCAGCCAACACGAGATGGGGCTAGACATGTCTTGGCGGCAGGATTTTCTTTTTGACAGGAGTCCCGGGGGTTAACTAGACGGAAGGGATTCATTCGGTGGCAGTATCATTTATCCCGGTCTTATTTTTCGATTTTTTGTTGGAAGGGGGCGGGCGAGGCGACAATTGGTTGACGATGAGAAGCGAACGAGCTGGGCCGAGGACCAACTTACATACATACGTGCACATTTCTTACTTGCCTGACTTCGGTAGGGCCATGCGTGGCCGTGCCACGCTATGCCAATGTCTAATTTTCCGATTACTCCCTCGACGGCCGGCGTGTCGACCAGGGCGGGCCGTGGTGGCGGCTGCTGTTACTTCTCTATCCCACATGGTAGGCGGGCACGCAGGCAGGCAGAAGCAAAGAGACACTGACTACCTACCTATATATACGTTTATGTATACACACACTTATTTCACCTGCACTTTCGTGACGACTTGTGATCAACGGATGCGTCGTCATGATGCTTACTTGCCTACTTGATATATATGTGGCATTGTCGTACCCGGCGTAGACCGCCCGTCGCACCCGCCATTCCTCCGTCCCAGAGGGGGAGAGAGGGTAGGAGAAATGGTGCCCGTTTCGGTGCCCGTTTCTATCTATCTGCCTCCTGAATCTGCCCGGAGATGTCCGTTGTGCAAATGAGTTGAGGTAGATGACCCGTCCGCCCCCGGCCCTGTAACAGGTAGGTACGCACATAAGTGTCTTACTACTCGGTTGCGGAGAGGTCGGCAGCCAGTCAACTCGGCTTGGCTTCCCATCGCCGGCTGGACCTCCGCAGTTGGGCCGGACTGCAACTCCAACTAGTTGGGATGGATTCCGCAGAAAGAAATAGGTAGGTTCCGTAAGGAGTATGTAGCTCCGTACGTCTTACCACATATCCCGTGCCCCGGACCGAGAGAGGTTATCTGCCCCCCTGCCGCCGCTCCTCACCTGAACGATGCATCGCCCTTCTTCATCGCTTGCCGCGTTTGCCCCTTTATGGCAGCATTGGGGGACAAGAATGCGTCCTTTATCTCAGGATACAAGTAGATTATGTGCGTATCTGCGCAATGCGAAGGGGGATTAATTAGTATACTCGGATCGCGAGCCCCGTAGAGAGGGCCCGTCCGTGTAAAAGGAAAAAGGAGCTACCGTCGGAGAAGGGGAGGACAACATCAGGACCACCGCGGCACGAACTCCACAAGCGTGGAAGTGTCGACTAGGCACGAGATTAGACGGATATTATTGCACAGAGACTACTTGATTGTATACGTCTTTCTTCGCTTGAGTTCTTTTCTATCTTCCTTACCGAATCCTACGCAGTGAAAGAGGCGCATTCGCGCTTGTCCCCTTATATCCCCGTCCTGGTAATGCCCCGGGCCTTCGGGTCCCGGGAATCTTAGCAGGCTTGCAGACGGCGTTGCGAGCAGACCTCTAATAATCCACTTTGAGACACATATGGTACCATGGTCGTCGCTTTCCACCCCCACCCCCCCGGGGAAAAAAGGGGGGGGGGGAGAAGAATTGCCAAGAATACGGAAGTGTATCTGGGGGCTCTCCTTGCCATTCTGCCCTGCCTCGGCCCCGCCTCTCCTGGACGAGTGACTTCCGTGTCGGTGGCGAGCTGAATGACCAAGCTGAAAATTCAAGCATGCCGAAGCCGGAGTAGGCTTTCTTGATGCAGAGCACGGATTATATTGTCTTATCTGTTGAGCACATCGAGACGGGACCGTCGCGAGCTATGAGGAAGCGTGCTCTAGTCTAGCTCGGCCGCGAACTGCCTAGATGACCGAGGAAGGGTCAACGAACTATTCGCTGAAAGCGATGCTGGTACACCCAGTAAGCACGCTGACGACTTGACACTCCCTAGTAGTGCTTATGCGAACCTCAAGGGGAAAAAAGTATAACTCGGATCGAATCACGAAAGTTGATGCCCCCATCCAGTCGGACTATCTCGCTCCAACTCTATCAACGTAGGTCCGTGTCGGGGCGAAAGTAGAACACTCGGTCAGAAAGCAAAAACTGAAAAGCCGCGTAAAATTTCCAAAGCACGCCGATTTACCGTACTCTATCCGGCACGGACTATCTGACCACACTATCGGGACACGGAACTGCAGCCTAGCCATCCTTCTCATAAGTGTTCCGGAACACGAGAGCCGCGTGCACCGCACACCAACACAAGGATAGCCTCATGGGGGTAGAGGCTTAGGTAACAGGGAACGAGAAACGCAGCCCTCATTGAGAATTTAGGTGCATATTCAAGAAACATCCGGCCCTTCAGAAGACCCTATATCCATTTAATCACACGTGTGGTACGATATTATTAGTCGCCATGACTCTAACGTCTGTATGTAGGTTCGCACGGCACCCCTACGGCCACAGCTATTCCGCCGGGACTCCGACTGGTGCTTTAAACACACACACATACACATGTACAAATAATGCGAGATCCCAACGTCCCTCAAGAGTCTCCTTTCGGACCCCGGCAAGACTGACTTGCAAACACACCCGGGTTACGCGAGCAGGTAAGGTTTGAGTGTAGTTTAATGAAACGAGCATTGACTCTTCGTCCACCTTGAATTTCCGACTCAACCTTTTTTCAGCAGCGTGGTGATATCCCTCCCCTCCTATTGTTCATGAGAGAGAATTATAACCCCCCGGTGGGTTTTTGGATTCGAGTTTTGCATATGGCATGGCGGCCCCGAGGACGCGGCGAATAAGCAGTGGTCTCCCGACTTAGGGGGAAGATGGAGAGGATGCCCAACCAGGAGGTCGAGCAAGTACAACCCCCCGTGCTGGAATCTATCGAAGGTAGCTACGTGATGCCTCTCAAAACCCAAAACGGTCCTTACAGCCCTCGAGATGGCTCATCCCCCTTTCCGTCGCCGCTGCCATGGCGTCCACTAACCAACCCCCGGAGGCAGACATGGGCCTGAGCTTAATTATTACCGGAGCCAACAAAGGCCGGCACCAGCCACCTCCCGCGGGAAACTCCTATCTGGCCGACGACAGCAGCCCACAGAGCCCTCCGCTGTCGGCACCACTCGCCGTCACGACCTGGGAAGCCTACCTATCCGAGGCTCTTCCACCATGTACAAAGCCATAGGACAGCAACTCGTCAGCCCTCCCAACTACTTCGTCAAGATGCCAGCAGACTCCCATCTCATCCTAAAAGCAAGCGGCTCTAATGGCCTTGTGTGAAACTCGACACTGGTCTCGGAACTCTCGTGCCAAACCTCCGTCCTGAACATCATTCTACAGGATGTCTCGCAAGACCCCGAAGTAGGTTCGTACGTACGTGCGCTCTGTCACGGTGGCCAGACTTCTAGCTAGATAGGCAATGCTGATCCCAATCCTGGGCTATATTGCAAAACAACTAGCTTTAGAAGAGCTGGAGAGACATGGCTGGGAAGAAAGGCCTCCTTATATACATACAAATCGTGTGGTCTGTAGGAGAAGAACCCCCTAGTCCCAACCCCGATCCGGCCAGTAGGTCTCGGTTCGGCTCAACGCCGTAACAGTACGCACCTAGTTGTCGATCTCATATCTGTCTGGTGCGCGTCCAGTCATGGCGACGCCTGGATGGACATATCAAGACGGATATACTATTGGACAGGTACACATGTGCATGAGTACATACATGCACGCCGGCTCCGCTCCGAGCTCGGGAGGGCTCGACTATCCCCGGTTCCCGGCTCCGTTTCCGATTCTCAGGGGCTCCCCGTCCGGTTTCCCTTCCCGGGGTCTCCACCGGACGGGATCACATATATCCACTTATTCATCCGTTCACTCGTCTACTCGGTTGCGTACATATTCGCTCACGGGACGGACAGGCACCGCCGGCTCTCGCTGGTTCACAGCAGCCTTGCCACATCCACTGTCTGTCTCACACAGCAAGCAGGGTCTGGCGTCGTACGCCTTGTTACGCACGTACGCAAGCACGCCACATGGTACTTCGAATGCTGTTTTTAATGGGACAAGGACTTGATTCGGCAGAGCGAATATATGCCTCTTGGAATGCGACTCGCGGGAGTCGCCCGTTCACAGCCGAAGAGCCTCGAAGAAGCAACAAAAACAAGAGTTCGCAGCAAGTGGACAGGTCAGGGAAGATTTATCGTATTATGTATACCCCCGGACCGCTCCTTTGTTCCCCGGTCATTCCATATCCCGGCTCCCGAGAGCGACTCTAAGCTAAGGCCCCGCCCCCCGCAAGAGTAAATACAACCGACTTCCTTCCTTGGCCTGCCACTTATTCATAATCTCCTCCGCGGCTGAGAGGAATATCTCAGCTACCTCGTACCCGATCTGTTTGTGTACTTCATTCCGTCATATCCCACTCCCGAGAAATTAACCCCTGGACTCCTGCATCAAGAACCCAAATAGTTGGAAGCTACCTCCTCCCGCGATCAACAAACGAATATTTGGGAGCGCCCAAAATGTCCCGACGAGATAGCAATCGACATCTCGGGTCTGCGTGGCCCAAGATTGCTGGTTATTTTTTGTTATATGTACATGCTCTGATTGGACGGCGCTGTGAGCAATTAGCGCACTCGTCAAGCCCGGAGACCGGCTCGGATATAACATGCAAGATGCTACGTCTCCGGTGAACCAACTGGTATGTTGGACATGGTCCCTCCTCAGATGGATGAGTCTGTTAGGACAACTAGATAGGCGGGAGCACGCATACGTCAGATGTCGCCGCATGCGCGTATCGATGAACGCTCGGCAAATCCTCCCAAGGTATTAAGGCCTCCCAAAGGGGCATAAGCAAGTTTCGTGTTAAGGTCGTGAGAAGTCATTAATGGCATAGAAAATGACCGAAGCCGACCCGGACACAGCAAAGCAAAAGCCAGTCCGTAGACTTCACGAGCCTCACGAATGAAATAAGTCCCAGGCTCTTTCACACAGTCGCAAGAACTCTTCGCGTTTCTGCCGTTGTGTTTCTGGGCTATCTCGTCCAGCTCCGAAAGGCCCTCGTCGAGTGGCTGATGGTCCGTAACCGAGCGGGGGGCTGCCATCCTCGTACTCGACTCGAGTTCGTCGTCTGCTCGTGCTCCGGGTTCCGTCTTGATTAACAACGCCATTGCGCGGGGATGGTGGTGTCGGCGGCTGATGACCCGTGTAATGGACTAGCTTGGGCAACAGCTCGGGGCGGCCGCCGGCTAGCTCGTGTTGCACTTCTTCCGCAGACCTGTATTCCCTCGCCCGGCCGGACATCGGTGCCTGCGCAGGAGCAGGTGGCGGGTGGTTGGGCGAGGCTAATGGCGCATGGCCGGAAGCGGAATACAAGTTGCGATTGCTGGACTCGGGATGGCCCGATACGCCCGGCTGAGCGAAGACATCTGAAATAGGGGGAAGACGGTTGGCTGTCTGATGCGCCGGATGGTGGTGAATGTGCGAGGCGCTGGACATGTTGGAAGGCTGGTGAGCGATATGTCGAGTTAAGGGGTGGGGATCGTTTCTGCCGGTGAAGGTCTGTCCCAGGGGAGCAGATTGGATCACACGCTCAGTGGCGAACTGTTCGTGGGATGGTGCGACAATACTCAACCCCGGAGGGGCCTTGTTGCGCCGTGACATGCCCGGCGTCTTTGCAGCAAATTGGCTCAGGGGTTCTTTGCTGTTTCCATTGTCTGGGCCGTCTCCCTTGGCGGATTGCTGCTGCAACCTCGCCTCGATGATGCGGCGCTGCTGTTCCCGGACCGTCATGCTCTGCTGCAAGTGTTCCTTCATGACGGGATCCTGTGTGACGAAACCCGGGGACAAACAAGCAAGTCCCACCTCCTGGATTCCGAGTCCTTCCCTCGTCCCCAGCGCCGGTCGAGCGGTTGCGGCGCCTGAGCCGGCAAGTGTGTTCTTGGACAGATCTAACTTCCGAGGGCGATGCCGTGTAGTAGGAAGAACCGGGGATCCGGGTTCCTTCTTTACAATGATTTTGGGCCCAGAGCCTCCTGAAGAATTCCTGGTACTGGAGCAGGGAACAAACCCATTAGCATCAGCCTCACACATCTACAAGATTTATTGAAATGGAGCCAATACTCCTACAGATCCTCACGCAAAAGGAGCCTCGTGCGAAAGGCCCGATAAGAAGAGCGGATGGGGCTAGAAAAACTTAGAAGGAGAAGGCAAGTTACTCACGCGCTGGGGGGCGAAGACTTGGCAGCCTGCTGAGCGGTTGACCGAGTAGGGCTTCGGCTACTGGGCCGTTGTTGTGCGACGTTGTTGGAAGTGGCATTCGGTGTTGCCGAAGGTGCGGCTGGAGATGTTATATTCGTAGTGGTGGTGGTGGTGGTAGTGGATATGGTGGGTGTGCGCTGAGCGGTAGGCAGAGAGGAGGTTGGGTTGGTGGAAGAACTTGTGGCAGGAGCCAATTCAGCATAAGCCGGTCGATCATGGGGAGCCGGGGAAGGGGCCATGGCAATTGCTGCACTCATCTTGACAGCTTGTTGAAAGGAAGGAAGATGCGTCGAATGGGTTTCCGGCGGTTGTTTCTATTTTACTGCCGGATCAACTTCCTCTGTTTCGCCTGGCGGATTCAAAAAAAATTGGCAAGCCTCGAAAAGGATAAGGCGCCGAGACCCAGATACTTTTGTTCTGAAACTTTATTCCAGGTAAGGTTGTTTGTGACCTTGGAAGTACTCGGCCGGTTGGGATAAGATGGGTCACTACTGGGACCTGGCGCTGGACAATGCGGCAGCGACAAAAAAAGAAAAAAAAGCGTAAATCCCTTGGTAGAACCCAATGCACTCCGTCCCGTTTCGTGCGGATGGGGAGCGGGGCGGGTGGAAGTAGATTGTAGAAAGCGTGAAGCGGGTATAAAGTCTGGCGCTGGAGTAGTACTGGGACTATCTACTGGGCCAGGAACCGGGATTTTTCGTTTAGGACGGGGTTCTGGGTTGCATGTCAGCGATTAATCAGAAGCGCCGATTCGGGGGATTGTTTGATAGGTTGGGTCGGGTCGGATTGGATTGGGTGATGTTGAGTGAGACTGCAGGAATATTGGATGCTGCAACGCGGCCGGTTTTCTTTTCGGTAAGGGCAAGTGATAAATTGATAAGAATGGATATGTATAATGCGTAATATGTAATGTGTGATGTGTGTGATGTGCAAGATGCAATGTATAAGTGCACTGTCATTAGTGCTTAAAATGGAAATGGCAATGGCTACCAGACTAGGAATAGGACTGGGAAAATGAATGCGAAAGGTAAGAGAAATCTCCAAACCGGGCTGGCAACTAATTGCAACTTTTTTTTCAAAAGATGCATGATAGTGTAGTTGCTGCCGTTTGCTTCCAAAGAGTAAAATAGGAGACAGGTATAATACTTACTTTGCGCCTATTCAACTCCCTTCAACTCAGTATATCGTATATCGAATCCTCGAAATAGCCCACTACTATCCCTCTGATGGCCTCAGTTCGCTCCACTTCTCTTCTCTTGCTCTTCCTCCCAATGTGGAGTTGCGTGCTGTCTTCGGTCGCCCTTTTTTTTGTCTCTGCGGAATAACCCAGCGAGATAGGTAGGTAGGTGAGCAACCTGTTATGTGAAGGCAGGCTTGTGCGGAATTATATCCCGTCTCGAGGGACACTCTACAACTTTGTTTGGTTAGAACGCGAAATATATCTCCTCGTATATAAAGTTGTATGTCAGTTGAGCCAATGGCTGAAAGTCGGGAGTGGGCCCAAGCAAGCAGCCTCTTTTCACCCCCTCTCTTCTCGCCCTTGTGTTGCTGCTGCGCTGTCTGCTGTTTTGACCACAGTTTCGGATGGTGGATGCACACTTGGTTATCACCGGTATGGGGGAGAGCAGGCAACCCGTCACGTCGTAGCGCACTTTCTTGTTCGAGGTTGACGTGGTGCTGTGGTAGGGTACGTTTGTGGACGACCTGTCTTCGAGCCAAGTCTCCAAGAATGGGAACCCTGGTCCGCCCTCGCTAACCACTTAATTCTCTGCACCCTGCAAGATCCTTACTAGGCGACCGGTCTGGACTTTCGGGAGGGCACGTCTTGAGCTTTTGTCTGGTCGACTATAGCGAACGTAGTCTTTCTCGTATCGTCTCCTAATCTTTCACTTTTGCTGGTGGCACCACACGGAGAGATATATGTTTGGGGACTCCGCTGCTGCTGATGTTGTTACTGTCAGATGTGCTGAGTCGTGGTCGTTGTTCCACAGACTGGCGAGTCTCTGAGACCGGATGTCTCGAGTAGGCGATATATAATAGGTAGAAAAATACCGAGTGTGGCTGGCCCAGAAGGGATCAGGGGCGCCAAATAAGGAAGGCTCAAGAGATTAGACGGCTGTTGTGACTAAGGGACTCGATATATATATATCTCGGTGCCCGATATGGGAAAATATATTAAGAGAAATAACGAAGCTGTCCTCGGCCAGCAGCAAGGCAAGAACAAGGATTACTGGATTAAAGAGAGAACGAAAGAAGGAACCTGCGAAAGAGGCAGCGGGGGAGAAGGAGGAGAGGAAGAGTTTCAAGGAGAATGCTTTGGAGGGGCAGACAGCTACCTAAGTATAATACTGTGGTAGGTAAATACGAGTCATTAACCTCTTGTTATAATGCTAGGTAATGTGAAAGAGAAGGAGTCAGAGTGGCACGGAGCTACTCGGATCTGAAATGCTGGATGGCGGTGTTGGAAATCTCATCCAATACATTCGAGGTATTGCAGAACGATCGATACAAGTCAGTTCCGAGAACGGGTCTACATAGTGCTAAGTACATAAGCTAACCGGTTACTTCGTACAATTAATTCCAGGACAAGGCCGAATCGTTGGCTATGAAGTTATGAAAGGGGGAAGGCAGCGGGATAAGCCAGCGACACGACACGATCAGGTGCGAGAGAGAGTGGGCTGGAACCGTGTTAAAGATCGAACCCCTGTCTTTTTCGTCTAAAAAAGTGTGAAGATGCGCGATTGCTCTTCTTCATTTGGAGGGGCTGAGCGCCCCTCGATTCGACATTCGTTCCTAATCCAAACTGCGAGGTGAAACGCCCAGCCGTCACGTCACTACTTCACGGTTGGCGGGATCGTTTTCTGCCTAGAGTCTTAGATACGGGACTGTCGAGTCAGCCACAGATTGACGGGTGCCGGTAGGGCAGCTAGTCTAGTCATCAACTTGTGATGTGCCAAGTCTATATGTCCAGACGAAAGAACTCATGGTGATTTCCACAAGACCCCGCACCCAAATGTGTGCTCATTAACCTTTCATGTTCGTATTGGAATATTGCTTAATTTCAGTTGCGCATGGTGACTCGAATTCTACGAAATAGTGATGTCCAAGATATGACGTCCGTAGTGCACGAACAGCTGCACCAAGAATAGGGAACTAAGTACCTAGGATAATCAGCTTACTGGGAACTGGGGACACAAAACCTCCGAATTGGGCGGAGCGGGTGGGGACTTGTGCATCCTTACCGTTTTGCTTCGTGCAGTCTAGTGTTTTAAATTAATGTCAGGCTCAAAAGGTCGGAAAATTTATACTGAGTAATCCGACATTAGGACGCAACCGAGGCACCCGCCTTGGCGATGCGACGGCGACGGCCCATTGGACCTCACGCCAGCAGCCCTGACAGTCCGGTCCGACTCGAGATCCCCCAAGCGTGTGTGCAGGGCAATTCTTCCACGTTCTTCCCACAAACTATTGAAAACACGTATTAACGTATACGAGACACCGCATATCTGATTGGCCCACGAGTTTCCCTCCAGCAGTAGAGGTCTTGCAAAATTCAAATGAGAATCGGTTTCATTGGTCAGTGCCGGACGCACCATACAAATATCGATTTTTCTTTCTCCCGCTGGGCCTGAATGAACCTGAATCTCGTGACCAGAGATGTGAGGTCGTGAGGAACGGCAGGAGGTAAGCTCCGTCCTTAGAGACCGCGCCACAGGGGGTGTTCAGGTGAATTCAGGTCAGACGGGGGGCGGCTCACATGGGAACTGACGAGGAGCCGCAACCAGCGCATACATATTCACAATCCCAGTGGTGTGCGCAGCCTGCACAATGTCACAACCGTTGCTACGTTATGTTTTAGATATGTATCCTCGATCCGAGCGAGCACCTGACGTTGGAGACTCCGCTAAAGAAATTCACACCTACCATAAATGCGTATAGTATGCTCATTATATATGTACTTGTGGTGTTCTCCACCAAGTTACAGGCGGGCATTTGCACATAATCAGCGTTCAAAGTTTCTCGTCATACAACGAGCGCCTTCTGTCGGCGTCTTACTCGACCGGGTAAGTGAAAAAGACCCCGGTACTACCTATTCGTACTTCGTCCGTTTGAGGTGAATGCTAGCGTTGGTGGATTGACCCCTCCTCCAGACTCCGCTAGGTTTCAGGATGTTTCCAAGGGGTTTCTTGCCTCGCTAGAGCTCGATCCCAGGTACATATGTAACGAGTAGCAACTAGTAAGTCTTGTTCATCCGTTTATCAGACGATGTGGGTAATATGCGTTCAAAAGTCTCGCAGACGAACAATTTGAAAAAACCGTAGCCGCGCGATCCTCCGTCTGATCTACGGTGATTGATGCCGGCTCCCACGCGGTCACGCCAGGGGTTGCAGGAGTACCGAGAAAGAAGTTGTTCGGTCAGCCTACCTACAGTTTGGTACCACGGCCCAGGGGTTTCATGAAATACACGGCTCTCCGCGTCTCTTCTCACCTGATTTCTTACTTACCCAAGAACTAGCGAGATGTTTGAATGAAATTCGTGAGGGTGGTTTGGCTTTCCTTAAAAGTAATCTCAACTTTGTTGCTTAAGAAAGCGTGAACCCCGGTCAAGAAAGAGTCCAAAATGGCTTTGTATTGAATAGCTGCTAAGGCGCTCCTGGTGCAAGTTGAAAGCATACGAGCCGCGAAGCGTTAATGTGGGTTGTGATTGTCCACCATTGTTTCACCCGACTTCCCTCGCTCTCGAGGATCGAAACTTGTCCGATTCATTGAGGCTGAAAGCGGTCCCAGTTGCCAAGTTTGTCGCTCACAGTCCTCTCGCCCACGTAGAGGGTTATCATTACGTTTTATCGGGGGCGGTGGCAGCGTTCGAACAAACCAATTAATCGATCGAAAAAAACTCCCAGGATCCCGCCGGACGCTGTGACCTTCTGTTGAACCGCTTGCTCGTTCCCTCCCGGATTATTGGGATTGGGATTGATCGCGGCAGGCGGGCGTGAAGTTTCGTCGAAGGTTGATTGATTGATTGACACCAGGGATCGACTGGGGGGTGTTGGATCTGGCTCCGGACCCCCTGGGCAGAGGGTTGCATCCGCACGGACTTGCGTCCGGCCCAGACTTACACACATATCAGCCCGCTCTTTCGGGCGCCTCCCGTTCGTCCTTTGAACGCTTTGGGGCATTCCCCCGTATTCATTCATACCTACATGCGTTCTTGGTCACCGCAGGAAGCCGACAGGCTTTGCATACCGCGCTAATAGTCTACCTGGGCTGTTGCTTCGCTTCGCCTGCCGTCGGTCGAGCGTTCCGTCGCACCGACGTCGCAAATCTTCATCCGGACGGAGCCAAATCCAATCATGGGCCGGGCGAAAGGAGGATGCGGCATGAAACGCGATATTCTCTCATGGCCACACCAATCAGCAGCGCCGCCCGCAGGCGATCTCAGCCCGCGCACAGAAACCCCCTCTCATGTATACGTCTCTTGATGCGCATCTGAGGACCGACTACTAACTTCGTTATGCCTATCTTCGCGAAGTACATATGTACTGTCTGTCAGAGCTACCTGGCCCTATCCCTATCCTCTTCTGCCTGAGACCACTGTCTCATTTGGGGATGACGATCGAGAGACAGAGTCGTCATAACTATACCTTGGAGCTGCCTGCCCAGGCAACGTAGGTTCGGGGGCATCGCAGTCTGCGAGAGAGAGAGAGTAGTATTTCTGTTATTTCACGGTAGTAATAGTAAGGGCTATGCATTCTTTTGCCGCGCGCATACTAAGGGAACCGCCGCTGGAAAAGGGTCGCATTGGGGGTTCCTCCCCTAACTACCGGCGTCTCGTTTAGCTTACTGTTAGCGATGGGACGGGGCCAGTGATACATTTTGGCTGTCCGAGGTCAATTTGGGGGTCCCCTACCTAATCATTGAGCGATCTTGCTAGTAATTGAAGAGCCGGTGACGTCTTTCAAAGTGGCTCGGCCTTTTTCTTTTATCCCTTCTTTTTTAAATTTTTTTTTTTTCCTCTTTGAAATTGCTTCATGTTTGATAGGTAGGCCGTCGAAGGCTGGGGATTTTGCTTGGCAGATTTGCATGTACTCAACACCCTTAAACCCGCCTATAGAAAATCCTGCACTCATCCCTAACGAGCAGCAATTTCAAGGGGCTGCGCTCCGTTGTGAAACAAATAATGCCAGCTTGATGCGCCAGGTAACCGCTGTAGATTCTGATGATACGTTACAGCAGCCCGTAGGGCGCATCCAGGTTGGATGTCCCACACAATTCTCGGCTTCCGAATCCCCATCTCCAGCAGGGGTGATAAATGAACCTGCCTCCTCATCGTGCCATCGTATCTCGCCAAACTCTAAAAGCGCAATGGATAGCAGGATGGTTGAGCCGACAAGCAGCGAGGGCACGCTCATCTTGCGTAACGATGTAATTTACCACCAACAGTTAGTGATAACTGCGTCAAAAGCAGACCTCACTATGGACGATGACCCGTCGGAAGATGGAGGTGCTCCCTAGACGTCATCAAATCCGGCACCACGCTGCCCGCCTCGAGGTCGCAGACTCGGACGATAAAGGCGGTATGTAGCGCACTCCGGCCGTCGCCACCACCGATGAGCTTCGCGCACGGGCGCGCGCCCTGACCAGTGAGTAGGAGATCATGCGCGGTGACCCTCGTGGCGGCGCTGGCTATGCGGGCCCAGCCTTGACTGGAAAGCAAATCTAGGGAAAGAACCGCGTGAAAGAGGGGAGGGAGGGCCAGCGTCCCGAATTCGGGAAGACCCGTCGGGGAGCTCCGCGCAGGGAGACGGCGGTGGCGTGGATGCCACCTCGGGGACGGGCGGAAGAAGCGCTTCGACCTTGACGTCGCCGTCACGGACGGGCAGGGTTCGCGGACGGGACGACGCCCCGCTCTCGTGTTGGAGGCGAGCGGCGCGGCCCTTTCAACCCCCGTCGGCATCCGCCATTGCGCGCACTACAGCATCCCGGGGGCTGAGGGCGAGGAGCCGTCCCCGCGGAGCCCTATCTACTACTATCCCACCATGTGATGGAGGGGGGCGATAACGAAGATCGGCGCACCTGCCAGGTAGACGCAGGTGTTACCTTTTCAAAGACGGGAGGCCCCGTAGAGACTGAGGAGCTCGTGCTGAGGGAGAGCGTATGAGAGGGAGATGCGGGTCCATATCAAGGAGAACCTGAAGCTGCCTGCTTGATTTTTGGGGGCCGGGTTCTTGTTCGCACTCTCACTCGGCTAGCAATTTGGTCTACGCGCAACAACATCGCTGTGGGCTCAATCCTCGCCTTCAAGATAGGGGAGATCATGGCCCGCCATTAACGCTAGAGGGCAGCGGTGGCGGTCGGGGATCCCGGATTGCCCCTGAGCTGAACCTAGCGAGTGCATCATAATTCAGGGTTGTATTATTCATTGGGTTTACTTCCTGGAAACCCATTGTTAAGAGAATACGACGAGGCGCGCATGTTGGTGGTGGCTTGCATTCAGTAATCGTACTGGTATATTGACGAGTCGGTTAGGTGATCGCGAACGTACGCGTTGGGAAGACAACCACCTGTCATTCCCACAGCCCAGATACCCGACACTACAATTGTATATGAATATATACGACGTTCGTGCCCGCCCTCTTCCTCACATATACCGCTGTCGTATGAAGATGCATAGAGAGAGCATGCAGCCAGACATCCAGCCTTACCAACGCAGCACATGGTAGTTAGGAATTAGACTACTTTTACTCTTTTACTCCTTGCTGGTTAAATTGTACAGCATAACTAACCCCTTACGTGCGTGCAGCTCGTCCAAATACTCCCGTCTTCACCTGATCGTATTTGCGTATCTCGAATTGAGATAGATATCCTGATGTATCTCTAAATCCATATTTATAGCAGAATTTATATCAATAGAAGAAGTGTAATATAGAAGTTTTGGTAGAAACAGCTTTTATCCTTATAAAAAGCCGATACGTTTGTTCCTGGCCTGATTGCATAAGTTCCCACTTTTTTCCAAGATGCCGTAATGCTTTCCTGGACGCGCGACAGCGGTTCACAAGCTAATTACCTACAGTACACAACATTTCATTGCCCGGCTTCCTCCCAACCAAGATACCCCGGAGACGCAGAGATCGAGATTTCGGACCCGGAGGGAGACAATAACAAGAAAATTGAGCAATAATCGCGCGATGCCGATCCAGGTCTACTCGTTCTACATATTCGACCGGCACAGTTCGTCACCTGTCTCCCATCCCCCACGCCCCCCAAACCCGACCAGCCAACCGGCCGCACGATAGCTAACCAACCGACACAACAGCGGAGTGCGTATACAGCAAACTATGGCTTCCGCCCGCACGACCCCAGTCCGTCACGGCGGCAACGACGGCGACGACAACGACGGCCTCGGGCGACGCGCTCATCACGTCGCCGACCTCGCAACAACAGCCCTTTAGCGGCGGCAGCAACAGGAGCAGCGCCGCCGGCACGCCGACGGCCACGGGCACAGCCACGACAGCAGCGCGAGCGTCGGCGCCGGCATCGTCGGCAGCCGTACCAGCATCGACAGCAGCAGCAGCAGTAGGAGGAGGAAGAGGAAGAGGAGCGACGGCGCGGAGGGACCGGTCGGGCGACGACGCGAAGCTGATCTTCGGGGCCGTCTTCAGCCTGCGCAACATGGCGCGCAAGCTCGGCGGCGACGACGACGCCTTCATCTCGTACCGCACGGCCCACTACAAGCTGCACTACTACGAGACCCCCACGAACCTGCGGTTCGCGCTGCTGACCGAGCCCGGCGCCCTGAGCATGCGCAGCGTGCTGCACCAGATCTACATCAACCTCTGGGTCGAGTACGGTGAGTTGGCGTTCTCCCCCCTCCCCCCCAACTTTCTTGCTTTTCTAGTTAGTTGCGTTTCGCCCGTGTTATGGAAAAAAGGGGAAGAGATTGGAAGGTGTGGAGTGAGGGAAACGGAAGATACAGAGTAGCTAGCTAGTTAGCTGCAGGGTCCATTCATTTCCGGCTAACACATTCCGCTTCCTAGTCGTCAAGAACCCGCTCTCCCCCGTCGAGCACAAGGGCGGCGAGGGGGTCCGCAACGAGATGTTCGAGATGGGGCTCGATAAGTTCATCCGCGGCCTCATGTAATGACTGACTGACCCCTGATGAGAGGGGGCACTGGCACTGGCACTGGCAATGGTCCGCCGGTGTGGCTTGCAGCGACGTCTCTGCTTATATGCTTAGACTCTAATGACACCACATGACGAACGGAAGGGGGCATTAAGAATCTAGGGTAGGTATTTCAGAAATGGCCACCGGTTCTTTACTTTGAACCCTTTATTTTACATGATATTTCGCAAAGAAATCACCGGCTCCTCCCTCATCTCTGCCCGGTAGCCTTCTCCCACGCGGCATCGAACGAACTCTGCGTCTGGCCCTCACCCTGACCATGGCCCTGACCCTGGTCCTGAGACTGCGGCGAAGGGTCAACGAGCACCATACTCTCATCGACCGTCGTCGTCAGCTGCGACAGCCGCCGCACGTCCGCGCCGAATCCCCCGCTGCTGCTACCGCCGGCGGCAGCAGCGGAGTCCTGCTCGAGGAGGCCCTCCTCCTGGCGGATCTCGTTCTCCCAGTTGCTCGAGTAGACGACGGCGGCGAAGGCCTCGAGGTCGCGCGCCTGCGTCTCCATCTCACGCAGGTACTCGTTGGGCATGCCGCTGCCTACGACGTGCGCCTGCCGCGTCAGCACCGACAGGATCTTGGGCAGCATGACGGCCTTGTCATGGCTGCCGCTGCCGTGACCGGCCTCCGTGGTAGCAGTTGCTGTTTCCGGTACCGTCGACGGCGGCGTGAGGCCGTTGCTGCTGGCGGTGGTGGCGCCGGGAGCCCCGAACGCCACCGGAAGGAGCTTGCGGTGGAGTAGGAACGAGAAGCCGGCGTCCAGCATCTGCGTGAGCACGTGCGTGAAGGCGGGCGACTCGATGAGGTCGGCCGTCTCGTCGAGGAGGCGGCGGAGGGATGCGGGCGTGGGGGATTGGGGCGTGGTGGCGTCGGTAGTAGATGATGGCTCTCCTGGCTGGGTGGGGGAGGCGGTAGCCGCGGCGGCATTGTCGCCCAGGACGCCCGACTCGCGGAGCACGAAGTCCTCGAGCTTAGTAGGCGGCAGGAGGAACGGCAACCAGGGGGAGCCCTTCCCGTCGGCGTGTGTCCTGCCCTCGACCTTCTTGCGCACCTCGAGCGTGAGCTGCACGAAGGTGTCGAAGCTCAGCAGGTCGCGCGGGCTGAGGTGGCCAAAGACGTCGCGCACGGCCTGCTCCACCCTCTCCATGACGTCGATCCAGCCGCGGTTCAGCAGCCACCAGCTGAAGGTCAGGTACTTCCTGTTGGTCTCGAAGTCGCTGCCGTACGCCTGCTCCGGGTTGTCGTCGTCGTTGTTCTCTAGGCTGATAGTCCCCTGCGCCGCGCCTGTCGCGAGCGAGACCACGCTCGACAGGTAGCTTCTCCGTCCGAGGAGGTTGAGTTGTATTCGGGTGAGCATCGTGAGGAGCGCAAGGGTGTAGATTAGCGTGAAGACTCTTGTTATAGCTGCATAGGGAGCGCAGTCAGTAGCTATTCCCGAGGTACGGTCACGAATGTACTTCTGCAGGGTGCACTCACAACTTATCGTCAAGTCGTCCCATAACTGCCTCTTCGTTCTCCTCGCCTTCTGCGCGGTCTGACCACCATCTTGCGTGCCATCACCCGCGGCAGAAGGGGGCGGAACCGTAATCTGACTCGCGTGGACACCGCTCTCGCTCTGTAGACTCGCCGTGCTCTTGCCCTCCTCCTCGGTCATGGTCGTATCGGCGATGCTGGGGGGCGGTGGCGCGGCGGCGGCTTCGGCATAAGAAGGAGGAGAAGAGGACTCGCCGCCTTCGCTTTTGGAGGGCGGTGGCGGTGCCGCCGCCTTATTGTTGTTATTACTAGCCTTCATCTGCTGGATCTCGAGCGTGATCTTCTCCGTGTTCATGGCCTCGAGGACGTTGGCGGTCGCCGTGGGCAGCAGCGCGAGCACGGTGAAGGTGCAGTCCTCCTGGTTCTGCTCGAAGCGGCGCCGCAGGTTCTCCCGGGCGATGCGGTCGCCGCTGAGCCGCTCGCGCGCGCTGTTGATCCGCCCCAGCACGTACTGCGTCGCCAGGTAGCCCGCGCCCAACACGCCCGCGCCCACGGCCAGCGGCATCCGGTTACGCCGGAGCCAGCGTCGCGTCGCAGATATCATGCTGATGCGTAGCTGGCTAACTGGGTGGGTTGGTTGGTTGGTTAACAGACAGACCCCAGGAACGGGAAGGGTCGTGGTTCCCTGCGGGAAGGGAACCGTTCGAGGTTGTCGCTTTGAAATTAAATAATCGGTAATTAATTGCCTATGTAGTTAAGATTACAAAGCGCCTTGCTAGTCTACTAACGTAGGTATATAAATATGTATATAAATATGGTAGATGTAGCTCAGTGAAGAGCTTTACTATGTAGATAGTGGCTGCTGCCCAATCGAGAGAGCTATCACCAAGGCGTGTTCGGCTTCCAACGAAGGAAAGCCCTAGCCAGCAGGCCTGCCCCCGGTAACTTCCTTCCCCAGACTTTTATCAGCGTGTGCACGTCGGGGTACTTGTGCTTGTGTTTGTACCTCGGCATAGAGACGCGCCGGTCCCACTCCCCCCTGAGTTAGTTACTGTAACTATTAAATTGATTCCAGCCACTGCCAGCCAAGCCACTGATGGCTGAGAATTCTAGCTCCTACTGTAGCGTAACCCCCTCTAGCTCCTTATCAGCTCTATCAGCTATACTTAGTAGACTACTAAGTTAGTACTGCATTCCTGCATATGATGATATCACTTTACTCTCAGCTAACTTATGTAGCCGGCATTGAAACAACCAGCACCAACACCGAGCAAAAAAAAAATAAACCCACGCAGCTCACTCACCCCCAATATGGACCAACAGGCGCCTCAGGAGTTCATCCTAGAAGCCTTTGCCGATCCCCCGTCCGTCCGCGATGTCGTCAAGGGTATGCATGCATTAACTATGTCCATCCCATCTATCTATCCATCTCCATATTCCCAGCTACGTTCCCTATCCTTCGCTACCCCATAAAGTACCACCACGTAACCCCCGCGGTCCACCTCGTGCCCCGTTCCCCTATTCCGTCAGTCAGCGAAGCAAAGCAGTCGGACTAACAAAAGCACCCCATCGGAAAAAAAAGGCATCCTCCACACCATCTTCTTCCACCGGTTCTTCCCCTCGGTCGCCCCGCGCTCGCGCGAGGTCCTCGACGTCACGCTGCCGTACGTGGCCGACGCCGAGCTCGACACCATGATCGAGAGGCGGGTCGACGAGCTGGCGCAGCAGCTGGACGCCGAGCGCATCAACAACTACAACAACAGCTCAGCAAAGACTGCCACCGGAGGAAGCAGAGGAGGAGGAGGCGGAGCGGCGGGCCTAGGAATAGGAGGTGTAGGTGGTGGTGGTGGTGGTGGAGACGGCCGCGGCACCATCACCGTCCAGTTCTTCGAGAAGAAGCGCCGCAAAGCCTGGTACGGCGGCCGCGACGAGGAGGTCTGCTGGGAGAGCTGGACGGTGAAGGTCACGGTCGCGGAGCCGCGGACGGAGAGCGGTGAGTTTCTTCTTTCCTCCCTTATCCTCCCTTTCTCTCTCTCTCTCTTTCCCCGTTCTTCCCTTTCCACCAGCGACCACTCTCTCCCCCCGCTCTACGCCAAACGACGAACTCACAAAACAACATAGAACGCGCCAAAGTCCGCGCCGCGATGGCGCAGACTCTAACGGCGACCGTCATGAAGCTCGTGACGTGCGTCAACTCGCACAAGGATCACATCCCGCCCATCACCACAAGCGAGGCCAACCCGTTCCCCTACCAGATCCACGTCAGCCCCTCCTCGGGCGGAGGCGGCGCCGGTGGTGGTGCCGGCGATGCTGCTACTCCCGACGCCGCCGCCCAGGCCCGCACCGGCTGGACCACGCGCATGGGCATCTACTAGGGGTTGACTGCCGGTGCGACGAAGGAAAAGGACAAGGGAAGGGGCAAGGATAAGGGAGGGACGGCGCGGGCGGCCTCGAAGAGCGCGTAAGCCTTTTCTTACGTGCACGTACATATGTATGTATGTACGTTGGGAGGGACTTTGGAAAGTCATTTATCTCTGATTTGCCTGATGGCGTTAATCCGAGGAATTCGGGATCGGGATCTGGCGTTGGCATCCATCGGCTTGCTTATTGCTAGACTTTAGAGCGGCAGAAGGAGAAGGAGAAGGTCAGCGGGCTAGGATCCAGGAGCAAGCAAGACTAGGAAACCATGAAAGACAAGGGAGTAAAAGAAAGACGCAAGAGACCACTTGGCACTATCCTCTCTTCTACTTCAGGGGAGAGAGAGGGGAGGCGAAGACGAGCATATATACCTTAGTAGTACGCATTGATACCCGGGAAACACATACATGACGTGAGACGCGAAGGGCACTCTCTCTGTGTATGACCTGAGGACTGATTAACGGGACACGTGACAGAGACCTGGAGGACGAACAGCATCGATGGATAGATAGCTCTTCGTCGAAAATATATTAGACTTGCCATTGACCTACCTACCTAGGATAGACCCAAGAGACAGCCTCGCCGCGTCGGTACAGAACCACCCAGTATCTTGCGCCCGTGTGGATTCTTTAGATAGGTTCGAATTCAGCCGTCTCGACACGACATCAGTACGCTGGTCCCCAGCCCTGAAGTGACCGAAGCCTATCCAGAGATTATAAAATGGGGGCTCAGAGGTACCGTGCGGAAAGGACAGTTCAAAATACCGCGCCGGCACATCTCCACTGAATAAGGTTGTCGACACGGTTTACAGATTCATGCACGCATGGGAGGTCACTTAAGGTTGACAAGGCAGCATGCAATGATAAAGGGGTTGATAAATCAATTTCTGAATGAATGCTGCGCGTTGCTAGTATGGTGCGCTCCAGTAGCCGCCCGACCAACTCCAAACATAATGTATCATATGCCTGCTGTTCCCTACGCAGAAAAGGAAGAAAAAGATAGAAACACTTAACAAGACTATCAATCGCAAGAAGCGCAGGCCGCCGCCCCTCCAAAAAAAAAAACTCCTCCAAAGGCATACACATTCCATTATTCCCGATTACCCTGTCCGTAACCGTACTCGGTTCCAACGCCTCGCTTGTTGTGTCTCCGTCGACACGAAACAACATGTTCGCGTCTCCACATAACATTATCATGGCTATTTCGGGGGGGGGGAACATCCCAAATCCCGAATAGTGGGGCGTTAAAGCATGTACTCCAGACATGCCGCGTCATTATAATGTCAAATCATAGACAAGAAAGCCGTGAGGCGAGAAGCGGAGGCTGGTAAGTCTATAACGTCTTGTCGAAGCTTCGTAGAATAACA
Organism: Monosporascus sp. MG133; assembly: GCA_004155925.1. Lineage (NCBI taxonomy): Eukaryota > Fungi > Ascomycota > Sordariomycetes > Xylariales > Monosporascus > Monosporascus sp. MG133. Next base: position 17,002 of record QJNX01000204.1, on the reverse strand, counting down.
GAAGACGGTCGATGCAAGTCTAGTCGTTCATTCATGGCTCGTCAAAGTTTGTGTCGTGCAATCACATATAAACCAAGCGGTAGGGCGAAGAGGCTCAAAATGTAGTACTGTAGCTCCGACCGAAGGAAGGTTTCGACGATTTCGAAGGATCGGTCTTCTGGCTGCCACCAATTCTTTCAAATCCTTGTAGGATATCCAAGCCAGAGCCTTCTTCAGGTTCGTCTTCCAAGAAATGGTTAGTGCAGAACTCTTCCATGTTTGTCCAATCGTCCTTAACGGCCAATGCCGTCTTGGCAGCGATTGGTGATTGCAGGAAAACCTTGCTCGGAGACGAGAAGCCCTCAAATGCCTTGCTCGGTGTCTCGTAGTCCAGTTCCGGAACGTGACTAGGAACCTTCAAAAAAGGGGTCGACGTTAAGGACTTGTGCGCTGAATTTGTTATCTCTCTCAGGGCACTTGCGGAATGGCATCGGTCCAGGCGCATCCTCTTCGCTGACCGCTTAATAGGAGACTTAAACGGGGAGCCGTTGTTTGCGGAAGCGAAGAACGAATCCAACATCCCGTCCTGGAAAATATCGAAGCCAGTCTGGTCCGCACCAAAATCATGCACGTTGAAGACACCGTCATCTATGTTGAATGCAGGACTCCATGGGATGCCCTCTTCAGAAAGGCTACTAACACGACGGAGGGGCGAGTTGAGCATGTGACTGACGTTTTCTCGGTGTAGCCGAAGGTTGGTGTTGGGTGACACCGAGGCGGGAGGGTTCGGCGGCGGCTTAATCTTGACAGCTGGAGTCAGAGGCGGCAGCATCCGCCCGGGCTCGTTACCTTGTCGCAATGGGGACGAGGAGGGCGGAGCAAAGCCGTAGGAACGTCCTTTCGACGGGCTGTCGTACGACGAGGCTCGGAGGCGGGCAATCTCCTCCTCGGCTCTACCTCGCTTGATTCGGGGGCGGTCTGCCTCCGAAGTGAGAACCCTACTTCCCTGATTCGAGCGCCTGATTGAAGATTCCAATGACGAGATATATCCACTGTCATCTACGGAGGCGTCCATCGACGCGTACTTCCGCTTATGAGTGCGTGCTCCCGACGACGAAGGTTTGCGCGATGCCGGAGGAGGCGTATTACTTCGGGGTGCGAGGTGGCGTGGAACAGGCGGTGAAGAGTGCATCGTAGCCGGCATAGGTGAGTACATACTGCTCTCCACTGGAAAATCCTGCTCGTGGGTCCTTTCCGTCTGGTCATCGGGGACCACATTATCGGAGAGCGGGATCGTAGCATCGGATGAAACTTCGGGAGCACTGCGACTGGGTCCCTGTGGTGGGAGCGAAGCCTGAGAGGGCATGGCTGGCTGGGCCGGGAGAACTGGGGGCAAGGCAGGCAGACCATCGTGGAATACAGGTTCAAATTGCGCAGGTTCAAGGCGGGTTGACATAACGGGAACGTTCTCCACACTCGTCGCAGACTTTCTCGCCGGCTTTTCCTTCAGGAATTGGTATTCCATTCCAGGCTCAATGGCCCAGTAATTCCCCTTTCCGGGATCGTCCTTAGGGCGCTCTTGTTTTATGAAGGCCTTGTTGAGGCTGAGATTGTGTCGAATGCTATTCTGCCAGCCGGCGTCGTTCGCATTATAGAACGAAAAGTTATCCGAGATCCACTTGTAAATCTGTGACAAAGTAAGTCTCCTTTGCGGCGCACGCAATATGGCCATGCCGATGAGTTGCGCATAGCTGTGATTGGGTTTCGAGCCATCGTCAATAATAGGCGGGAAAGAGTCATGTGGCGGTAATGTTGGTTCGTCTGCTTTGGCCTTCTTCATCGGTCTCGATTCCTTGATGGGTGCAGCCTCGAGCAATGCGCGTTTGCCCGGGGGTTTCTGATAGTATTGCTGGACATCCAGGCTGAAAGAAGTTGAAGCGGGGTATATAGTGGGATGCACATTCTCCTTGCCTCCGAAACTTGAGTTGAAATCCGTCGCGGGCGGCTTCTGAGCGACTGTCTTGAATCTCGACATTAAAGGTTGCTTCTTCGGCATCGAATCGGTCGCTTGTCCATTCGCGGAAGGCGGTAAGATCGATACTGAGTTTAGTTTGCTTCCACTTGCCGACTGCAGAGGCGTTAACGGCGTCTTGTTAGGCCGACTTGTTGGCTTGAAGGGGGAACTCTGCTTCCCGTGCCCCCTGGGAGGATTGAAGACGGCATTCCTATTCCCATTGGAACTCTGCAACGGGCGACGAGGAGACGACGAATGCTTGCCTACGGAAGGCATCGGAGCCCTGCTGATAGAAGGTGCTGAGTGTTCGAGGTAATCATCCTGGAAGATATGTAGCGGCTCGTTAGGGGCCGCGAAACGCGTTGGTTTCGCCATGCCAGCCAGTTACAGTATAATGTTGCGATACAGCAGTGTGCGCTACCTATATCATAATGTCAGCCCAGTCGCCAGGTAATTAGAAGACCACTTGCTATTAGTAGAACATCTTCACCGGCGGGTTAGGATAAGATGGGGTCATGTCCCAAGTTCCAGGCTACAATAGAATCAATGATGCACTCACTTAAGGTTTGATTAGCTGTGGAGCCCCCAAGCAAGGGAGTTTTGTGACACGAGCTAGACTTGATAGAGTCTCAGGTGGGATATGGAGTTGTAGTGACCAAATGACGATATGCGGCGATGGCTGAGTCAAGTCTCTCTTCATGAACGATGAGCTTGTGCTGGTCTGTTCGAAGCAGGAAGCCGAAGTTTGAATACGGTTAATGCCCGGATGGAAGTGGATGATGGATAGCATGAAGAAGGAGAGAAAGAAGGGACGGGGGAGTGCACGAAGTCGTGGGGATTCAGTTAGTTGACAGGGTGGGAGAACCTGAACTACCTCGTAGATAGGACCCCGTTGGTTTTGGCTGGCTGAATCGGAAATGTTACAGTAGGATTGGTCGCAGGAACAGACGGAGGCCGGCTATTGCGGCGGATACGTCTTTAATCAAGCCAGTAAAGTGTTGCAGCGGAGAGAAAGACGTAGGACAGGGCCGGCAGAGGATAAATCGGGCCAGGCCAGTACAGATATGACCAAGGGCTGCAAGGGCTTTCGATGACAACTCAGCAACGGATCCACCTTAGGTTCAGTCGATTGTGGACCCCCCTTGTCTTGGTTGCAGCTTGGAGTAGTGACCAAGAGCAACGAATGCAGCCAAGGGAGGGGAGATCCGTTTGAATTGGTTGGATGGGAAAGCTCACTTGCTGACACGAAACCCACAGGCCGCCGGCGGATGGCAGCTGAATGGCCGGGATATGGTGATGCCCTACAAGGGTGCTTCAAGAGGAAGAGAGCGAGTGAGAGAAGATGGATGAGGAAGGGGGAAAGGAAGGGGGAAAGGAAGGGCAGCAGAAGCAGAGGCTCTGCAAGGTGCGAAGTGCGAGGTGCAAGGTGCAAGATGCAAGGAATGGGTACTATCCGGCAACGTTCCACTTCCTAGCGCGGGGCCGGCTGCCAGATTTTAATTGACTACTTCTTCATATGCACAAGATCAAGATGCCTGCCCTAATAATGGGACAAAGGATCTGTTGGCGGCCAAGACTAATGAAGAGAGCCCGGCGAGGAGGAGGCGGTCTTCAAGTTTTCTATGTGTATAGCTGGCACGGCTGGTGGCTCAACGAGCTGGCAGCAAACGATAAAGCTTTTCTTTTTTTTTTTCTCCTTCTCTTTTTTAGAGTTAGTTGGCCCGGTTTAATGATGGCTGTGCACGACTGTGCACGTCGAGGGAGGATTTGAGAGGGGCCGGTTCAACGAGAGGGTTGCACTCGTGATAGTAGTAGAAATGGCGGTCGTATAGGTGCAAATGCAAGTGCAAACACATATATCATGCCGTCCTGGACCGTCCTGTCTGTGTGGTACCAAAAGCAGAAAAAGAGGGAAAGGGGAGAGATGCAATTGGTCAAAAGTTATCGTACGAGCGTTTGAGATTGGGCGGTCTGAGTTGGTTCCATTGGGCAAGAAATGGGGCGCATATGGACGGGATAAGGGCGGGTACAAGGGGGAAGTCTGGGAGGGAAAAGAGAGGTGAAGTTGAAGGGTAAGAAGGATGAAGTTGAAGTTGGACGCGCGTCGCGTTCGCGTTATTATTCTATACGAGGCGCGTCAACCAATTGGAAACTGGAATTATTGGAGCTAAGCTACCTTTAGGCTTGCCTCCACCTTACGACGATGCTCGATCCTCATTGCCCCAATTGCTTCCAAGAAAGGTACGTACCCATTCGATAAACGATAAACGCCGATTGCATGAATTTGGGGACGGCCCGGACGGGATCTTGATTTTGAAAAAGAGAGAGGGAAAGTCGCATTTGCAAGATCTCGATCCATGCCGGTATTCTCCCTCATCTCGAACTTCCCTTGGTGCACATAATCATCCGGATCTCAGATTCCATTCCCCAGAAAATGGACCGATCAACTACTGCCAATTATAGGCTGACTGTATTAATCGGCTCCCTTCGAGCGATTACATGATCCATACTATATACCTATAACATCTCCTTATGGGCTCCTCGTCTCCCCAAACACTTTAAGTACAATCAGCAAGCATCGAGAATAGGCGCTAGCGTGTACCTTAACACTGGCAGGATTCCCCCCTCCAAGTCTGTGACATCACTTCTAGCAAGTGCCGATACTCTCTGGGTCATTCGGCACACTATAGAAAAAGCGCCCGCACGGCTGACGTCAAGTAATTGAGCTAACGAGCAAGCCAAACGTCCCGCCCCTCCAACTTGACTTAAGCTTTCACCATTGTCTGCGAGGCCGTTAAACAACAACTTTCTGGAAAGCTGTTTTACTCTTGAAACAAGCCCCAACACCTTCTCTTACCTGGTTCGGTCAGTGCACACAAAGTGCCGCCCTTCGTTCCACCAAGAGAGACACTCAATCAGTCCACTCTTACTTCACAGACCACATTCTAATTAGACATGTATGGCAATTCGAGAGAGGTCGCATTTGTCTCACCTAAGCCACAATCCCCATTGGTGTGCAATGCAAGCATCCAGCTTTGGGGTTTAGCCATTATATAAGCAATTTCACCCTCTCGCTCATAAGTAGCATCGGTGTTGCTTCAGTCTTCTCCAGTCAGCTTCTTGATCAAACATTCTTGGGGCGTCCTTCTAATCGTAAAGCCACAACCACCAGCGCCTACGCATCGTTTAAGCATCAGGGTACCCGACGGGAGCAGTTCTCGCGCAGAGATATGCGTTGCCCGCTTTATAAGACATGCTTCGGGAGCAGCCAACGGTGTCTCATGACTGCAGGGAGATCCGATAGCTGTTTCGGCTACGAAGTAGATGCTCTGGCATACAAGAGACTCGGTCGACTTGAGTTCCTGCGGAAAGCAATGGAAAGCAGCCATGACCTACGGATTAGGGGTCTACGACGTCTTCAATGCCCCGATTAGGAATTTTCGTGCTTACGGCAGCGAGCCTTGATGGAGACAACGTTAAAATCTTACCTCATCAGCCGTGTAGCCGCATGATGCTCCTTTATTAATCTCCGCTCAATTCCAATTGGCAAGTTCGTAGGGCTCCGGCCTTGAGCTGGGTAGCGAGAAACCATCGCGTGTATTACGCCTCCGTATCCCAAGATGGACAAAAGAGTCAGCTTCCAAGACATTTCGATGTTAATGCGTGCGTGCACGGCCCGTTGCCGTCACGTCGCGCCCCAGCGTGGCGTGATCCCGGCCGAGACCGCAGTCACGAAGCGCGGGAGGCACTACGTGCTCTCGACACGCAACGACGGGCGCGGCGACAGTCAAGCGATGCCATCGTTATCTCATACAGCGCCGATCTCGAGAAGGGCTCACGGCCTCGAACGGGCTCTGGCCGAAGTACGCTCCCGAGTGCTTATATCGTACTTATAACGTACGAACTAGATATTCCATTCTAGCCTAAGTTATTCCAGTAACATATTTGCGGGCCTCCTGCTAATCGTAGAGCTACACACACCGGCGCCCAGATACCGACAAGCTTCAAGAACTCACACCTTGGAGTGATGCGCGCGTTTCCCCCTGGGCGAACAAGAGCAGGCCAGTGATCTCTCGGACGTGCAGGCACATCGGACAGTCGCTTCCGCCTAGACCCAGCTGCGTGACCCTTATTGTCCCCAGCTCCTTTTCCGGATCCATCACGGGTACCTGTACCTCCAAAGCCAATGCAGGAAACGTCGACCCCTAGGTCTTCTCCACGCCCATGTGTGCAGGGTATCTTTGCCATTGTCGAAGAGTTGTGCTACATGCACCTTACTTCTTTTAAAATAATACACCTTACTTTTTTGACAGCTGGTGACCCCCTGCCATGGTGGCCGATACTTCCTAGTACCCATTTACCTAAAATAACTTTATAGCCATTGTATTAATCAAGATGATTACTTTGTCGTATCTTTTCTATTGCTTAATAAATACTTAAAACTATAACGTTAATTTATTTTTGCGATTTGCTCTGGCGGAGAGACGTATGAGAAAAGTTATGAGTGTGGCAAGTTGGAAGCATTTCTGTTAAATTTATCGAGTTCTAGCAGCAATACTCTCTTACTTCTGGGAAAGCATGGTTGTGGTTGTAGTAACAATTGGTGGAGGTCTTTAAAATGATGTTGAATGTTATACTTTTGAAATCCGTGAGCGGGCCGGCGCCTTGATACCGGCCAGTGGCGAGCGCTCGGGAAAGCAAGGCGTAGGTCTTCTTTCTTTTTTTTTTTTTTTTTTAAAGTAAGGGGCACCTAGCACAGCACCGGTAGGGTAGCCATTTAGCAGATCAATCTTTCGAGAGATTGCCTATTCTAAGTATTTTTTGAATTAAATTTAACAATTCTTTATCATCAATATGGACACCTATTGAGAACTTAAAAGAGCACCCTATAAACCAAGTTGGCAAGGCCTAGCAGCTTCACGGGGATAATGGAAGGTAGGTATCTTTCGTCCTAGTACCGGTTTCTTCGTCATCCGAGGAAATAGGGGTATATAAAGCATGCAATATCACCGATCCCCCAAAGATAGGCCCGAGCTCGCCGAGCCGGTCGTCACAGCCCACAGGATTTTCTTTATCTGGTCTTCTGTTCTCGGGACTCTTGGCTCTGTGCGCCCGGTGGCGTATTCATTCCACCCTCTTCGTCGGCTGGATAAGACAGCGACCAATATTAAATCCTTGTGGGCGACTTTACTAAGAGCTATTCTACTAGGACAAGAAACAGCAGTTGACATGGTAAAGTTCTAATCTTGATAGATACGGGTGAGCATGCTATCAAAAGTCTCTAGGCTTAAGATCTTCAGGCAATGATGAGAAGATACATGAAAGAGAATAGGCCTTAGTGTGGTTCATCCTCGTGATATTGGCCGTGAAGAACTCTGCAATGCCTGGGGGCGTCGAGCACCTGCGGGCCGACGCTGCTGCGGCTGCTCGGTCGTGAAGCCTGGGTTACATTGAGAAATACCCATTGAGTCTTGTCTTAGCCGTCTCCGTGGAGGGGTGCCCATAGTATTGTCTTGGAAGCATGACCTAGTATTCGGGTGAGAACCGACGGCGGTGTTCCGCTATACCACACCTGCTCCCCGGACGGAAAGCTCCGCATTCCGGCCGTAGCCGGTCCCGGCATCCGGCCGTTGCGGGATACTGGATCGATTAGGCCAGTACTGTGGGACTGGATGCGGTCCTGTTCGCGTTCCGAATTGGCGTCTCTAGTATTCTCCGCCATGGTCGCCATCACGCGTAGACGCCAGCCCGCCGCCTGATGAGGCGGGATTGCTTCGAAGTTTTCGGATTTCAACTGATTGTTCAAGGCCGACTCGGATTGTGTAACCCCATAAATCTCTGCCAGATAGTCGTCGAACCGGTCAGAGACCTGCTCGACCGGCTTGATATGCTCAGTCTTGAGCTCCGCAACAGCATCAGGGGCGGCGGAACCGCTGTCCCTAGACAGCTGCTCATTGTGATGGAACTCTGCCAAGGCCATGGGCCGCCTGAAATGCATTCCAAATCTGCCTTCCATTCCAACAACCTTTCCTCGTTTTGAGTTGCTTGTCGTAGAGCGCCTGCGCGTACTCCAGAATCTCAGCTTGACTGACCCTGGAGTCTCTGCGCTCATGTAATTTGCGCAGATGGTTTTCCCAAATCCTTCGAAATTGCCACCAGTTTAAGGGCTTATACCAACGGATCACATGGATGCGAGAACGGAAGGCCTCGTCAATAGTGCCTACTCGATTCGTGGTAAGGAAGAGAAGACCGGTATAGTATTCCAATGCACGGAGAAACACTATGTAGAGCCGTTAGCTTGACTAGATGCTAGGGGGTACTTCCCCAACTGCACTACTCACCGGAAATCGATGCGCTTCGCTCAACGTTCGCCTTGACACGTTGTGCAAGAAAAACGCCCGCTTCGTCGGGCAGCGGAACACAGTCCCACGACTGAGCCGGTTGAAAGTTTAACCCCAACTTGGACTCAATATCCCCAGCTGTGAGGCCAAGGTCACCTACAACCCCTTAGTTGAATTCAGAGCCTGTTCTCCGTGTTATCCACCACGGGCGATAGCGAAAAGCGGTCGGCCGTTTGCCTCTGCTATGCACTCTTCAGGCCCGAGATGATTAGAACGGTCCGCTACTGAAATTCAAGCGATAAACTGAGAGTGCTAACCCGTTGTAGACGCTTTTGCAACACCCAGAGCACCATGCAGCAATATAATAAGCCCCTTGCCTATTATAGTAGTAAGCTTTTATAAGTGATAGGAGGTTCTGGCCAGGAGTCATGCCTTTGCCTTAACCAAGTCAAACTCAACAAACTCGTCTCGCTGAGACCCAGTTCCCTTCTATCTCTGATGTGTGTCTCCACCAACCCCTTAACCAGTCCTTTGTATTCCAGCTGAAGCTCGAGGTCTTCAAGACTATTCTTGCGCTCGATCGGAGTTTTCATTCTGTGACGGTCTATCCGTGGCGAGCCCTCCTGTTGTTTGCAAGACTCTCCAGACGGACTGGTAGCTCTTGTTATCTTGTTCTGCGACCAGGTATTGGCCAGGCTTGAACATATACCAGAGACCGTGAAAGCCTACTAGCTGATCTTTTTCATTTCCGAAATGGTTAATAGCAGGCATAAGCCGCTCCTGAATGAACCCCACTAGGCAGCGCATGTCTTGGAGTGCTTCAACACTTTCTTCAAGTCTCACTGCGGTTCCTTCTACCTGAACATCCGTTTCTGGGCCAATGCGCCCAGACTCCGCGACACTATTCGGTTCCTCGTTCGGCGAATAGTTGGATTCACCGTCAACGCCAGAGAAAAATCAAGATTGACGTTGAATGTTGCGGACTCGCCCCGTCTTTCGAGAGATCCTAACGCATCTACGAACTTATCTTGGTGGTACGCCAATGTTTTGAATGGTCTTAGCACAACGAAAGGATATTCCAGGAGTACAGATGCCAAATTAAAAAATTCGGAGCATGATGCGAATGGGCGGAATAGAGTTGATCCGTATACGCTCGGGCAGATCGTGGGTAGTAACACTTCGCTTCTCGATGACTGCGGCCCCGGATTTAGACAGCGCAGCCCCCTGGCCTCCTATCGCCTGTTCATGGTATAGAACGGGAGGACCAGTGAACACCTCGGTGCAGACCTCCTTTCCGCTCCGATCACCCTGATACTAGCCCTCAACGACTGTGACCTGTTTTTCTTGACAGAGTATGATGTCGCGGCGGTCTCTTCACGGAGCCTCACGTAATGTGGAACCGGTTTGCCAACCTCGTTCGATCCCTCCAAGGAGCCGTCGTGTTCTGCGTTATCGATGGTCTTGGCAGATACCCCGACCAGGCTGAAAGTCATGTATATTCACGAGCGTTCAGTACCCTGACGCAAGAAACGAGACACACAGGCGTGTGCCTTAGGGTCTTACTGCCGACGCCATCTCCAAAGAAGCGATGGATCTGGTGGCACGAGAGCATCATCTGTTTGTCCCTTCTGGTGGCCCGTGAGAAGAGGCCACTCCTAGACAAACTTGCGGCTTTGATGCGGGGAGGTTAGGAAAATAGGGAGAGGCGGACCTAGGCTTCTTACGTATCGATGAAGATGTGATGTCCATTCTACGCGTGAGGATATTCGAGTTTACGGCACTGACCTGACACTATGTATGATTTTTTATAGCTGCGACGTTAGCTTTAGCAAAACCAGCTGACGTTGTCCAAACGAAAAATTGGTCTCTCGAGTATGGTGCTCAATGGTTTGGACCTTCAACGGCCAAGCCAACCCCCTTTATCAACTGGAGCGAACGGGGTGCCCCTATTTACTCACCCCACAAACAAAACGATATGCTCGTCCATCAGGCAGTTTTTGTCAGCTAGTCAACGGGTGGTGATCATCAATGGGCCCTGAAATCGAGAGTCTCGGAAACACAATCAGCCGGCTTAGCTCTTAGATATCTTTCAGGTTTCTGTATCTTAGGCTGCTAACAGCAGAGCTTACACCGCGTCTGCGGTGTAAGCATCGGATATTCCATTATGACGTAAGCTATCGTAGTAACCTATTATTGACACAATTTCCGCTAACAGTGCCCAAAGTCCTTTCCTGCATCTGTCAGCAAAGAGCCACCAGGACGTGTTCCCTTGAGCATCTCCATCGCCGCGCGTTCGGGCCAGTGCTAGTATGAAACGAAGGTGGTCGCCGACCAAGGCAAAACAAAACCAGATACGAAAGCACGAAACCCAAACGCTGTATTCCTAATGTGTCATGTGCATATCGCTGTCTTTCATGAAGTATCAAGAAGCCCCACCCAGTGAAAATTTATCCAAGGTGGTCCATCCCGTTTCATCCGACGCAGAGCGACAAGTCTTGGTCATCGCTTCACCGGAGCAACTGCTTAACACCGGAATAAGTCCTGAATTACCAGGGTGACCTCCACTTGTCGGCCGCCTCTGCTGTCGAACCTGGTCTGCAGCTGCTCCGCCACCCCAAAAGTCGGATCGGGGCCGAGGTGGCATTTGCACTCCTGCCCGCCGTGCGCCTTACTGTACTGCAGGGCCAGGTGCATCCCCACGAACCGTTCGTACAGGCAGAAGCCGTCCTCGTTGAGCTCCATGCCTCTCCAGCGGTGGTGCAGTCCGTGGGGGCAGGATACGTCGCGCGGGATGACCAGGTAGACGCGCCTTAGCGAGGTATGCCGCACCATAAAGTCACTGTCCTAGAGGTGCAGACGGAACGGGTCCTCCGGGATGTCCGATACGCTGATGGCGATCTTCTCGATCCGCTTCGCCCACCACTCGCTGCCAAAGTCGCCGAGCACGGATACCCACCCCTGCGTCGGTAGGAGACAACTGCTCCTCCTGAGGCGACTGTATTGAAGGCGGGTTAGGGAGGGATGAACAGGGTCGACAGAGGGGAAGTCCGTCGCGCTGAAGTAGAAGACGTCCTGTTGCAAATTCGCCCAGAATTCGGGATCTCTCGCGGTGAGCCAGCGTAAGCAGTGCACAACGCCACCGGCATCCGGGACCAAGTAATCGCCGGGAAGTATGATCGGCGTGTTCGGTAGTCCGATGGCTGGGCCATCGTAGCCACTGCGCTCTATGGTATCGATAAGCTCATTGCGACGGATGTCGATGGCGGCATAACGCCGCCGATAGACGAGATTATAGTGGAGGGTGATGTCCGCACAGGTGAAATAGTGCCTGACCCTGGGCCTAAGCTGGGTACCCGGAACTTCCTGCGCCCTGCGGAGCTCTTCGCTGGTCCTGGGAGTGTCGGGCAACTTAGGTAAATATTGGGGCCCCGTCGACGGCCCCTCTAAGGGTGTCGAAGACTGGTCTTCAGGTCGAGGCTCGATATCTGGCGCTCTGGGTTGAGTGCTTGACGGTGGTTCCTTCTTTCCTAGGACCACTGTATTTTTATCCCCCGGATTATCCACTCTCTTTTTATTCTCCGGATTGCTGTTGGTCTGAAGTGTCGTGAGCGTTGACGCATTAAGCTGGCGAGTGAAGAGGCGACTTACACTATTGAAGTTGAATTTGGACCAGAATTCTCGACTCTGGGCTGCTTGGGGCTCTCCGCTGGCCGTAGGTGGGTTATCGGGAAACATGGGGACATATTGGGGCCCCGTCGACGGCCCCTCCAGGGTTGTCGAAGACTGCTCTTTAGATGGAGCAGTGTTGGACGACTTGGGTTCATTCTGGCGTCTCTTTGACGGTCCCTTTGCGGTTGCCGGCGACATGATGATACAATAATATCGAAGGCTACGGTTATCAAATGTATATGTCTACCAAGACGTCCGCAAAGGCATTCTTAAAGAAGAGTAGACGCTAATATGAGGAGGGAGTTGTTAAGCGAGCGTATATCTGACGTTGCCTGGATACGGGCTTTAAATAAAATGGCTAATCATCTCGTATATCTAGGCTCTTTAAGATAAAGACGTAAACATGGCGACCCCAGCATGTGGCAAGAAAGGGGGAGAGCGAGGGAAGTGCGACCAGCTGACGGGCTTCCATCCATCTAGCTTCAGATATTGGACAAGTGAAAAGAAGGCGCTATCCGAGCAGTCACTGGCTCATACGTCAACATGGAAGCAAAAGGAAATTGGGGCGGTTTCGTTCTCTAGAAACCATCATCATATCAGTTCATCCTCTCCATCCCTTATATATATGTGTGTGTTTGGAACACAACTCCCCCGCTAGGCTCTTTTCATGACAGGCAAGCCGCCCTTATATATATATTGTGTAAATGTCCCCTATCTAGTCGCAATTACACCTATGGGTTCAACGTCGTACGATCTGGCGATGAGCCTTGTACACGCAAAGCCAATTGGTTACGAGATAGCCGGATTGCCTCACTTCAGGCCATTAGATTAAAATGAACGAAACTCTCCTTACCTGTCTGCCCCGTCGGAGACTAACTATCACAATCCCAATGCATTTCATGCCCTCCTCATTCCATCCTCACCGCCGCATCCTCATTGCAGCCTAGCAAGCATGCCCCGAACACCCCGGGCTTCTTGTCGACAACGGGCCTAGTCGCATTGTACCCATCCAGGTATTTTCGCCGTGAATGTGAGCTCGGGATCGCCGCGTACGAAGCTTGTATTTCGAAAAGGCAGTTAGATGATCGCGCAGCACATATCGGGCTCTGATAGCATCGTAGCTTGAGTGTCTCAGAGCACACAAGCCCAGCTTGCTCCGTCAGATAGGCAACTAGGAGCGACTAGATGATGGAGCGAGATGAGGTCAACGTGATGGCTGCTACAGAGCCAGGCTAACTTGATCTACAGTGACTCGAAAATTCTATGGTAAGATCCGTTCAAGTGGCAATCCATAGTAGCTATGATGTCTGTAACTAATTACTAGTAGAGGGTATCTAAAGGAAGCTAGCTATCTACCGCTATATATATAATGATAGTATCGTCAGGGACCTATACCCAGTGGCTCTGACCCGCCCGCACTAGGAGCCGCACATCTACGGACCAGCCGAAGCAGCGCACGCAAACATGCACCGCCGCTAAGCAACTCACTCCGGGCCCTGCGTCATATCGAACATCTCGCCCAGCAGCTCCAACAGCTTCGGATTCCGGAAGTCCACCCAGTCGCGATTCAAGACGCCGTAGCCCTCGTCGAAGTCGACCTGGCCGTCGCGGAAGTAGTACGAGCCCATGATGCCCCAGATGGCCCACTCGCTGTCGTTATCGACGACGTAGCCCTTGAGGCAATCGAAGTAGGCGCGGTCGTCGTCGTTGAGCCCGTCGCGCGGGCCGCCGGCCATGCCGAAGCCGAACTCGGAGAGAATGAGGGGCGCCGTCCAGGGCCGGTCCTGCTCGAGGACGAAGCCGTTGTTCCAGCCGTACTGGTCGCGCGTGAAGCCGCAGTTCTTGCCGCTGTCGGGGAAGTTCACCGTGAAGCTGTACGCGTGCCACTCCCAGACGTGTTTGTTGCGCCACTCGCCCCAGTCCAGGTTCCTCGCCTTCACGTGCGACAGGTCCGTCGACGACAGCGTGCCGCCGATCAGGATCAGCGCGTCCGGGTGCGCCGCGTGCACGAGCCGCGCCCCCTGCTCCATATACTTGTACCAGTCGGCGCGCCCGTTGATGCCCTGCAGCAGCCACTCGCGGACCTCGTTGCGGAGGCCCAGGCCCACGACGCCGGGCTGCGTCGCCGCCCACGACGCCATGGCCGAGAGACCGTCGAGCCAGTTCTGAGTGTGGAAGTACCGGCTGTTCATTCTGTTGTACCCGAAGGCCTTGTCCCACCAGCCGTTGCCGTCGTCGATATTGCCTAGAAGCGATTACACATCGTCAGCCATTTGGACAGTTGTACCTACTGACTGGACTTGTGCCAGGCTGTAGACAGGAGCCGCTCCTAAGGTAGCCACTTCTTTGTGTGTAGACAAAAAAAAGGTAAGAAAGAAAAAGGGGAAAGTGACAGAGTAAGGTAAGAAGGTGGGGAACAATCGAGCCGAACGGGGAATTACTCACAGCACCAACCCGCCTTACTAACATGATTATCCAAAATAGTAACAACCCCACGGTCCCAAAGGTTCTTAATAACCTCCTCAAACACCCGACGGGTCGTGGCGCCCTGGCCCTCGAGCACCCAGGGGTTCTTCTTGGCGACCTGCGCGAGCAAGCCATCGATGGCCTCGCGGTTCACGCCGGCGGAGTCGGCGCTGGAGACGAAGGAGTCGGTGACCTTGACGTTGGGCGCCAGCGCGTGGTCGACCGAGTACGTGAGGCGCACGCAGTTGAAGCCGGCGGCCGCGATAATGTCGGCGATCCGCCCCACGGGCTGCTTGTGTAGGCCCTCGGGCACGTTGGCCTCCATGTGGCCCGCCCAGTTGACGCAGCGCAGCTTCACGCGCGCGCCCGAAGCGTCCACGATCCACCGGCCCTGCGTGCTGAGCGGCAGCTCCGGAGCCGCGAGCGCCGCGGCGGCGGAGGCAACCGCGCCCACAAGGGCCGTCAGGAGGGGATAATGGTGAATTTTCATGGTTCACCAGCTATGGGTATGTCTGTTCGTACGTATGTGTGTCTACGAGTTTATGTTAATGTGCCTGTGTGAGCGTAGCGGCGAGATTTGGTGATGAGTTCGATAGCGAGCGTAGGCTACTTCGACAATATAAAATAGAAAGAACGATCAGGAGTTATCAGAGGAAACCCGTGGGACCGGAGGAATACGATCTGATCTAGAGAAAAAAGAAGTGCGCTATTCGAGTGTCGTCCGAGTAATAAGGGCTGATGCCACTTGCTGGTCACGTCCCATCCCACGCGAAGGGACAAGCAAGATGCAGGCGCCTCCTCTAGCAACCAAGTTCACCCCAGCGAGCGAATGGACAGAGCAGAGAGCTGCAATAAGATGGGATGGAAGATGGGGATCTCAGGTGGACAAGCCGAGGGGCAATCAGGCGCACGCGGACGAGAGACAGACGTGCCGGACGACGGGACGCGTGCATTATAACTTGATGTCATGGCGCGCAGTGCGACCCCAAAAAGTTCCGATTATACCACCGCCTCCCCCCCGATATACCCCTGACAGCGTTGCCACGAGTGGACCGGGACGCATCTCTGGATCCCACCATATACTAAATATCTTGCGAAATAAAAACATCCTTTGATAGGTATCAGCTAGTGCCGGAAACTGGCCAACTGGAAGAAATCCGGGCATCTAACATGTGAAGAGATGCCGCCCGAGGGTGTTAGAACTTACCAATCATACGTATACATCCATAGGAGGTATCCTGCATGGGCGCTGTTTCTTTCTATATACGTCTGTCGCACACTCTGATTCGCTGGACATAGAGGAAACAAGAAAGAAATACTGTAAGAGGCGTTAATGATTTGCCGCTGCGAACTTCTTCATTCGCTGCAGGTCATGCTGCCCCCCAGGAGTCGGTAGGTATAGTAGCAGCGGACAATTATCGCCACATGCGCGTCCTGTCCAATCAAGTCATGTCGTCGATCCTGCCAAGTCCGGGTCTTCTTCCATCCATCTATCCATCCAGCCATCCGCCCATCCAGAAGGGGCAAAGCAAAATTCCAGCTCGATACGTTACTACGTTAATGCGTTAGTTAATAACCCAATTTCCTGTTTCAGAGTCCCCTCGTCGGGACCGCAGTTTTGTAGGCGTGACCGCGGCGCATGATTGGTGCCGGCCTCGCAGGTGACCCAAATAAAACATCAGGGCAGCCAATGTAACCATCCCCTCGCTAATTACGGTATTGAAAAGGCACTGGAGAAAGAGTTGGTGCTGTGGTGTGGCGCGAAAGGGGCAAGGAGGTGGCGTTGTTGTCGTTGTTCGAGGGTCGAGTGGGTACAAAAAGACAAAGCCCAGCTGTCAGGAGGGAAACGCCAAGAAGTCGAACCGGGCGATGTGGATGGTCATCGGAGGACGGAGGGGCGGGGGGTGGGGAGAAGACCCGCGTGCGGTGCGGGAGTTGGCAAGAAGAGGGTGCTGACCGTGGGGTAAATGCTCGTAACGCCACAGATCGGTCATGTTCGCATTAGATTTGGGCTTACTGTATTCTCCTTAGAACGAAAACTCATAGGGAAATAACTAAGACGGCCCAGGGTGTTACAGTCACTTGCAAAACCGGCTTCTCCTCCAGGGCACTGGGAATTATTTTCACCCCAGTTCAAGCCAGCTCCTTTTAGTATCGCTCTACCTGACAATGGCTGGCGGAGCGCGAGGGGTCCATTAGTTTATACTACTGCTGACCAGCCATATTATCCAGGTCCTTGGCGGCTGAGAAAATTAACTATACCAACCTACAAGGAGAGTAAGGTCAGAGGCGATGGGCGGGAAGGGAAGGATATGTAGGCGAACAAAATATATTAGGAGGTCATTTTTGACTTTAAAAGCTTTACCACCGCCTTGTGCCCATTTTCTGCCGCCCACGATAATGGCGTCCGACCGTTATCGTCCTTCGAATCGGCTTTGACGTCGTCCCGTTCGAATAAAAGCTTTACCACCACCTCGTGCCCTCGTTTTGCCGCCCACAATAACGGCATCTGACCACGGTTGTCCTTCGAATC